>PVIJ01003056.1:0-143534 GCA_004024925.1 Scalopus aquaticus | reverse complement strand
GCTTTGAATGAACATAGTGTATGCAAGTATTTAAAGGTTTTAATGTGATGTGCTGATTTGTTTTTTGTTTGATAATTTACCTAATCTAGGTGGGATTGCTGAAAAGACTACTTGTAGGGTATAATGTCTATCTAAATTGTTTCTGTGTTTCTTGTAAATAGTAATAACAATGGGGAAGAAACCAATCTCACAGAATGGCTCAGAAGAAGAGATTTTAGAGCAATTTCAGCAAGCTGAATTCATTCATTTTTAAAAATTATCTAAAATGGGGAAAGAGCTATTATGTCTTCAGAGTCCTTTAAATCCTTCAGTAGAAGTGAATAACAGCAATGTATCCTGTAAGTATACTGTTAAATTTAAATTATCTTTTGATAAAAGAAATGGATTCTGGACCCATGAATTTTTTAGGCACAGATCTTCTTTTAATGAAAAATAAAATCCAAAATGCCTTATCAAACTTTAAGGTGTTTTGTGATAGCTTTTCACAGATGCGCAATATCAAGATCACCTATGTCTCTGATAATTGTTAAATTATGAAACATGTCATTATATCTGTAGCCACTCTGTCCTTCCAAGTTCCTCGTTTTCATTTTTGCCCTATGATCTTTTTTTTTTTTTTAAAGATTTATTTTTTTATTTTTATACGTACAAGCTGGGGTACAGGCCAGAGGCGTGGGGCGGCGAGAGGGTTCACCAGAGACAGACCGGGGAGCAGAACAGGCAGATCAGAAATACACTGCTAAGGGGAGCAGCGGGCGAGGCAGGAGAGGTCTGCCACACCATGTGGGATTCTCCCTGGCCGGGCATCGAACTCGCATCGCTGCTGCCGACAGCTCCACAGCGCAGCGCTTAACCGCTGCGCCACCGGGGAGGCCCTGTCCTATGATCTTATCTGAGAAGCATTCTATGTTTCTTCCTTGCATGAAAGCACTGAGATCATAAAAATCCTGAAGAAACTGGACGTCTAGCATTCTTGCTTGTCCCAGCCATATCTTCACCAAGCCGGGACCAAACTATTTCCTGTATGTTGAGTTGTACTAGAGAGCAAACATTTGTCCTTGCCGTTTTCATCACACCTCCGCAGGTGATACAGCAGTTTATGATCTGCTTCTGTTACTGGCAGAGTGCGGGTTACCCCAGGACCCCCAAACCTGTCTGTTCTAAGTGGGTTCTGCCATCAGCCCCACATCAAGCCAAAACATACTCCAGTGCATAAGACCTTCACTAGAAAATAACTATGATAGAATGAGTGTGCAATAAAGAGAAGAGAAAGAATATAGTAAAATAGTTTCCAATTAAACACCCAAAGTTACCTATCCCCTCGTGGGTAAATGCCCGGCCAAACAGGGTTGGCCCAAAGCAGGACCGCTGAGACCTGAAAGCTGCCCCAAGTCTGACACCTTCTGGAGGGGCCCCGTAGGAAAGGGGTAGAGGGGTCCAGATAAGTCTGGAGGAAAAGAGCAAAATCAAGATAAAGGCTGTCATTGTCAGCACTCCCCCCCCCCCCCCCCGCCCCGTGGGGGTCTTTCACCAAGTCTGTTTCAAATGTCTCCTTCCATGCCCCCCAGGTCTCTGGTACAAGGCTGAGAAGCAAGCGCAGCTTCTTCACGTGTCTGCTCCACAGGCCCCCTCCAGACCCTCTTCTTGATCTCCTTCCTTCCTTCTCCCTGTCTTCTCTCACTTCTCCTCCAGCCCAGCTCCACCATTAGGGTCAGGCAGGGAACGTGGAACCTCCCCTTTCCCTGGGGATTCTTCTGTGTTGTGCCCCAGGCTGGGTAGCTTCACCAGTTCTAATAGTTTAAAAAGAATTTTGGAGCTCTTGGAGTCATCTTCACAGATAAGCAGGGGAAACAAACCAGCAGGGAGCCAGCAACAGGAGCCCCCGCCCTCCAGGGTGATGCCGCCTTTTATCCCCTCCCTCCTAGGCGCAGGTGTGCACACTTGCACATGCTCTCACACCCATGCTCCAGGTGTCCGCAATCAGGCACGCGTGTCCCACACCCACTCACCTTCTGCATTAACATGATCAAGGTCACAGGTGGTAGCCACAGAAGCTAGTGGCATAAACAGCCGTTTTAATTCATTTACCCTACAGCCCGTTCCACTTCCACAGCACCGTATAACACAAGAACCACCCAGAACTTAACACAAGAGCCTTTGCTTGATTCATGATTTTCAGTAGACACTAAATTCACTGTTTAGTTCCACCAACCTCTCTTTCCATCACAGACTTTCTCATATGCAAAACAAACAAAAAAAGGTGCAGATTTACATCCTGGTGGAAGCCCCTAATCAAGCTAATGACCCCAGGATGTTTTCCAAACCATCAGGACAGCCTCCTACACAGCCTCTTTACACATGTAAACCCACACCACATTTGTTGACAATGTAAGGCACACCCCATTTTACTGTGCTTTGTCTCATTGTGCATTGTTATAACAGCCTCATAGACAGTGAGTTTTATACAAGACTTAGCAACAAGATTATGACTCACAGGAGGCTTAGATGATGGTCAGCATTTTTTAGCAATAACGTATTTTAATTAAGGTATTTACATTTCTTTTTTTAAAAGATATGTTATTGCACACAGCATAGACCGCTGGAGAGTGTAAACGTAACTTTTACATGCCCCAGGAGGCCAAAACAATGACATGTTTCACTTGATTGCCGACTTCAGTTTTTTGCAGGGGTGGAATCAAACCCTCCATATTGCCGAGTTGCGCCTGTCATCCTTTCTTGCTTCATACAGTTTGGATCTAGTTGTTTGTCAGCAACAAACTTGAAATAAATAGCTCTTCCTCTCTATTAGCATCACCTTCAAATTGCACATAAACAGGAATATGTGCAAAATTGTTACACTGCAATGAAAAATTATGTTGTTAACTTTAATTGCTCAGATTTAGTCTTTCCTATCATTAGCCAGTTCCTGAATCTCCGGAGCTGTGGGGCCCTGAAAGCAGGATTTGATCTACCTGATATTTCTAAGTAAACACCTTTGATACGGTCTTTCTCCAGTGATACCGCAACTGTCCATAAGTTCACGTCCTGGCAAGCTGAGATGCTACTTATTAAGAACCTTGAAAGCTCCGCAGTTTATATGTAAAATAACGAACATGTGCTTGAATCAGCTTTTAAATCCAATTTTCTTTCTTTCAAAAATTTCTTGTGGCTTTGAACTTAATTTTTCTAAGTAAGTCACCTGTAGGTTTTGAAGGCTTCATTGTTTCATAGCCAATACAGCACTAGACATGACTGAGCACTATGTTTTTTGGGCATCAGTGTGAGTGACAACTATAAACTGTACTCCTCAGTGCGTGAAGGATCACGGGTCTCAGGGAAAACAACAAGAAGGCTTGGGTCTTTGGTCAGAATCACTTCCACCATCACCCTGCAGTTTATTCTCCTGCCATATTCAGAAAGATGGGTACTTTCTCACCCAAAAAACCTCAATAAACCTTATTTTACCTCTAGTACACTGAGGGTGAAAATAATTAATTTTCCTAATTAATAGCAGTAAACCATAAAAGTTTGTTACTAAAAATTAAAACTTGTAAACATATGCTATAAAAACACAAACGTGTTTTCCCAGATTTTTATACACTTGAGGGTAGAGTGGACAAACTAATTATAAAATATCGCTGGTTACGATACGGTTCCACAGAACAGGATTATGTACCACACAGGACTGCACCACATACCACTCACCATCTGAAGTGGCTACACTCTGTGCAGTGAGGTGAGTTCACTGTGATGAACCTGTGATAATTTCAAGTTACTATGAAGGCTTCTAATGCTTACTCTCAGTTCCGCTGCCTGACTAGCCATGGGCTAAAAATAAGCAGTTGGTGGACCAGCATCCATCTACAGCCCACACTTTGAGTAGCGATGTCATAAGGAATTATGGTTACAGAACTAATGGTTTCTACTGAAGAACTGTATTAGGATTGTGGAGTCTCAGGGGAGGGGGCAGGTGAAGGAAAGGTAGGCTTCAAGGAAGACACATCTTACCTTGAGTCAATGAATGACTCAATTACTGAATCAGTTGGGGAAATGTGTTTGGATAGGCTGAGTTTGGGGTGCTACAAGTCACCCAAGTAGATGTGACAAGTATGGATGAATCCAGGCCTTAGGGAGTTACACTGCAAGTGTAACTTTGGAAATCACCAGTGATTAGACATTACAACTGTGCATTAGATCACTTAGGGAGAAAATGTGGACAGAGAAGGAAGCCAGTGAGTTCTCCGACTCGCAGAGGCAGAGAGAGGTGGGGGAGTGAGGAAAGGAAGGAAAGGCTTAGGCAATTCTGACGTGCATCATGGACACAAAGCCTTGGATTATAAAGAGTTACTGTAAAGCAAAGACTGGGCCTTCTTCCGTGATTCCCCAGAACTCCTCATCCAGCGCAATGCACAGAGAAGCGCTTAATAAATATGCATTGGATGGATGAATGAAAGACATGATAGCTATGAATATTACTGTATTCTGGTACTGTCATTTTGTGACACTTTAATTTTATAAAATTATATATGGGTAACTTACTGCTCCAAATGAATAGTGGCACCTTGGATGAACAGTTCTTAGCTGTACTTGCACCAAGGACCTTGGTGGCAGTTTGTTAGCAACTCTGATTTTAAATGTATTTAGATGCAACCAATTGTATTAAAATAGGTATCAGAGTAATTAAAAAAATTAAAAATGATGTATTATAGGTGCTTCTTTATTAGTGCATTAAAGAAAAAGACCTAGTGGCAGGAAAAGGAAAGGGAAGCTACCATGGGTGGAGATTTACTGTAATTTCAAAGTAGTGAAGAGGGTAGCCAAATTCAAGACAGCTAAACATTTGTATTATTCTATAAAAGGATCTGTGATTTCTCCTGGTTATATCACAGGTACTACTAGAATGACCGTGCTTTGTTGCCAACATTTCTAGTTTAAAAAGCTGCTAAATATCCACTGGGGGTCTGTGTTTAGGGATCCAAGATCAAGAATTCCAAATTAAAAGGTCCCTTTCACTTGTACTCTCAGCCCAGCCTCCAAGGCTTTTTGAACATTTCTCCCCCTCCCCCGCCCCAAACAATCATCTATAACAAATAGTGCAATTTTTTTAGAAAGCAATTCGGCAATCTTTATTCCATTCAAAATATGCACGCTGGATCTCCCTAGTGGTGCAGGGGTTAAAGTTTCAGCACAATGAAGTACCCACAGCCACTGAAGCACAAGTTCAATCTCTGGTCAGGAAGCTTCCCACATGGCTCAGTCTGCTGCTCCCCTCAGTAGTATATTTCAGTAGATCTGCCTGTTCTGCTCCCCACTCTGTCTCTGGTGAGTCTTCTCACCACCCCTTCCCCTGCACTTCTGGCCTATGCCCCAGTTCTTGTATGCATAAATAAATAAAAATAAAGAAAATGCTCTAATATATGTACATGTGTGTATACACACACACACACACACACACACACACACATGCATGCCATCTGCCTTAGAAGTTCTACTTTTAATGGTTCACCTGTGGCAGGGTCTCCCAGGTGCAGAAGATTCAGCAGAGAACCAAACAGACCAATTTTCTGTCCTCACTGAGTTACCATCTAGGAGTAGAGATAAGATGCAAAGTAAAAAAGTAAGATTTATTGTGCGGTAGCGCTGATGGAGATAAGCACTACAGAGGAGCAGCACGGAGGAGGCCAGGAAACGGCTCTTTACAAATACCAGGACCTGGACAGTCCTCACTGATGCGGGGACATGAGTACTTGACAGCGAGCCTGGGCCCATCTGGAGAGGCGTGGCTGGCCTTGCCTGGAAGACAAAGGCTCCAGGACAGGACACAGCAGGTGTGGGCACGGATGTGAGAAGGTGTGGTGAGAGCCTCATGGGTGAGAACGGGGGCTCCAGGTGAGGATGGGGGTACCCATCACCCAGACTTTGTCCACCACTGTCAGGACCTTAGGTCCTGGGAGGGGGAGGCTGAGGCGTGGCCTGACACATGCACATTTGCACACGCTTGAAAAGGACCCTGGGGTTGAGCGCAGACTGCCGGACACAGGCAGAAGCACAGAGATGTTGGGAGGATAAGCTGGTGGCGGCAGCTGGGATGGGGTGCTGCAGTGGGGGTGCTGACCTCGATATGTTAGGTGTAGAGAAGAGGAGGGGAAAAAGGAACTCAAAATGACCCCAAGGTTTCTGGCATCAGCAACACAAAGGATGGAGCTGCTATTAATTGATGGGAAAAGTGTAAGAGAAGCAGGTTTAGGGGAGATTAGGACTTTGATTTTGGACATGGAGAAGCCTATTACTCACCCATGTAGAGGGTTGAGTGAAAGCAGATAATACAGGAAAGGGAGGAGAGCACTTTAAATGTCACTAAGAGGGACTCGGTTCATGCAATTATTTGATAAAACAGCTGGCCGAATAGCAGTTATGAGGAATGTGACAACTATACTATTATGAAAATTTGTTTATATGAAAAAACAAGTCGCAGAATGATATAAATAAGACTGTATCTATATATAATCCATGTATGTATACATTAGTTTATAGACTCAGAAAATACACCAGTTACTAGCATTTACCTGGGGAATAGGATTGAAAGAAAAATGGAAGCAACACCTTTTACTTTATCTCTGTATTGCTAAAAGTTTTAATAAAGAACATCTATATTTATCTTTAATATAAAAACTAACAAAGATTGAAAAGTATTTTATAAACAATGTTTGATTGATACGTAGGCAACTACCCTCAAATACTGTTGAAGATGCTCTTTGAAATGAGAAAGTTTTTGATTACAGTATTTGCTTGAGGCAGCAAGCAGTCTGAGCTTGAGGGCTGGCTGAGAGTGGTAGAAAGAAGAATGAAGGAGGAGGGCATGTGGAATGGAGAATAGAGGAAATAAGGCAAGACAAATAAGGGAGGAAATAAGGGGCAGACAATTCAGAGATCTAAAACTCAAGCTAGGGCCTCCCTGGTGGCGAAGCGGTTAAGCGCTGCGCTGTGGAGCTGTTGGCAGCGGCGACACGAGTTCGACGCCCGGCCAGGGAGAGTCCCACATGGTGCGGCAGACCTCTCCTGCCTTGCCCACTGCTCCCCTCAGCAGTGTATTTCTGACCTGCCTGCTCTGTCTCTGGTGAACCCTCTCGCCGTCCCACGCCTCTGGCCTGTACCCCAGCTTGTATGTATAAATAAAAAAAATAATAAATCTTTTTAAAAAAATAAATAAAACTCAAGCTAGTGGCAGTACTAGATCTCTAGACATGTTTTTGTTTGGCTAGTACAGTTTTTCAGGTTTTTTAAACATGGATGTCTATATATAACTCGGGAGTACTCCATTTTGCCACAAGCCTCACCATTCCTTATGATATCACACCCAGCCCACATGACACATTTATGCTACTGTAGGCAATGACTTTCACACTTCAATACCAATATGCATTGAATTCTTACCCTGGACAAGGCACGATTATTAGATTCTGTCTTGAACTACCTTGGGTGCACAGGTAACGCCAGAGAATTAAGAGCATTAACAGAATTTTCTCCATGCCCTCTGCATCTGAATCATCTCTCCCTTTTAGCCATGTTCATTTTCTTGGCTGTGTCCAAAAAACTGAAGTGGTTGTAATATCCCCTTTATTTTTAGTTCATAATTACGTTGTAAAAATGTGAACCACATAACTCAGCAGGTAATGGCACCCTGACTTCAGATTTAAATTTCACAGTGTTTTCTGATAAGAGCTTTCCTCTGCTCCGGGTCAGAGTAACACATGCAGATCACAGGGCACTGTTATTCAGGTGACTGTGGCAGGGACAGGCAGGATCCTGACATATGACACGTATAACCAAGCACAGTGGGGCCTGCTGACTGACAGGCCTGAAGATGGAGAAGAGAAACCCTGGCAGCGAAGGGCCAAATAAAGTGAGACACAAACTAAGCATTGTGTTTGCCTGGCGTCTTTCCACACATTAAATAATGTCCCTCCTAAGATGATGCAAAGTGCCTATCAATGTAATTATCTGTGGAGTGAATGAGGAGTGAACACGCAAATGGTTGCTCCACGTGTGGCGCTTTGTCTCAATGAAAAGAGAGCCCTAGATAGTTCTTCGCAGAACTCATTTTTCAAAATGGGTTTCAAGATCCAGTTATGGGCCCAGGCTGGTGACCGGCCCTCAGGCTCCAAGTACAAAGCATGGAGCGGAGAGAAACCTTATGACAAGATGTGGGGCGGGAAAGGTCAGATGTCTAATCCATGTCTCTACGGGGAAAAACCTTGAAAATGTCCTACTTCCAATAATCACAGAACGCACACTGCCTTTTAAGATTTGTTTCTCAGAAAAGCAGAAATCATTTACTCTTGGTGAGCACAGTGTGGTTTAATTTTTTTCTTTTTCTTTTCTAGGTTCTCTGCCAAGAACTACAGAGCAAAATGAAATGACAGTGTGGGAAGACAGCTGCTAAGTAATCTCTTTGTTGTATTTCTAATAAGATAGCTACATCATTTCTGTTGCTAACGTATAGCCATATGAGTTCTGAAATAAGCTATTATGGTTTTTTCCCCTCGGTGGACTCCAGTTACAATAAGTAATACATCATTTATAATTGGAAATGTGTATCCCTCCAAAATAAAAAAAAAAAGTTTGCTTCTTCTTGCTTAAACTTTTAAAGACTTCTGAGTATGATGCTTGAGATGAAACCAATGGCTTGATTTGCATACACAATTGGATATGGTGGGCCTTCCGCAGGCCAGATGCTGAGAGTGTGAATGAATAAGAAGAGGTGTCACCTTGGAGACATGGAAAGTGCTCAGAGAAGCAGGAAAAGCATAGAATTCAAGGGCAGAGAGCGCATTGAAAAGGTCAGCTCGCTAGTGCCCACACACAAGTGCCCACTGGTTTTCCCCAAGCCAGAGGTCATCACTTAACCAGGAGAGAGTGGCTTCAGCAGAGTCACTGGGGCAGAATAAGACGACAGTGGTCTGGAAGGGGTGTGGATATGAGAAGTGGGGAGTCACTGTAGCTTAAACAAGGAGCTCTGGGGAGAAGACAGGGGTAGTCGCTGGACCCAGAGGAAGCAGAGAGGGGCAAAACCCAAAGCTATGGTCGAAGGATGTGTCCGAGACTGGGGGTGGGGAAATATTGTCCTCTTCTCCACTGTGACAGCAGGAAGGAGCCTTGGTGGTTAATGGGAGTTCCTGTGGGGAGGAGTCAGTGTGGATGGTGAAAATAGTCAGCCCTTATCCTCCATCCTTCTTGTCTTCCCTGCCATCATCAACAGCTTCCAGTAAAACTGTCGAGGGAAGTGGGAAGTAAGGGCTGTTGCTTTGGTGACTTTCACTAAAGAGACGGGAACCATGGCCACTGCTGAGCGTGACAAGGAAGATGGCGGAGCCGAAGGCTGAGAAAGTGGCAAAGGTTTGAAAGTGCTTCTGTGGAAGCAGGAAAGAGCTAGATTTCCCCTTTCACCAAAACCCCAAAGCAGTGTCCAACTGAGGGGTGAGACTAGAATCATTTCCATAAAAAGTCAGAAACCACCATCCCCACCACACAACACTGTGTCACTCCCAGAAAAGAGTTACTTGAACGAGAGATTCCTGGAGATGATGCATTTCCTGGTAGTGGCCTAGGACACTAAAAAGGGAGCTGATAGCTAAAGTAATGGAGATAAAGGACACTAGAACCGAGTGAAGGGGCCAAAAATCTAAAGTACTACGTCGTACCCAGGATGATGTTGGGGCTTTGAGTTTGGGGGGAGGCTATTTGTGATGGAGGTGACCCTGAAGATGGTGGGTGACCGTGCAGTGGACACAGGTAAATCAGTCAGAGGGCGGGATGATCAAAAGAGCAGGGTTTGTCATAGGTGGGGAAGACAGTCTACACACAGCATTATGCTTCTGAAGTGGGGTGCTCACAAAAGACCAAAGGGCCAAGCTCTCCGGAGAGTGAAAGGTCAGGTAAAGCAGGAAGGCAGACGCCATGTTCTACCTTCTAGCTAATGATGTAGGGAGGTTCCTTTAGGATGGAAAAAGGATTCCAGAGATGTCCTTGGAAAGTCTCAGGGAGGGGAAGAGTGGAGGCTGGATCAGAATAAACAGGATCAAAGTGGAACAGAGAGACAACCAGAGAGAGAGGGGGGGCCTCTGCAAGGGACAGAGATGGCAGGTCTGTGAGCCTGGCGGGATTAGGTGGTTGTCAAGGACCAAGGGCTCCCCATTAGCTACCAGAGTCTGGAGACTGACAGGAGACTCCATTACATGTGTTCAGACATGGGAAACAAGGTCTCTTTGGGGCTCCAATGGGAAGAAATAAAAAAATAAACTCTGACTTCCAGATCAGATCCATTAAGCATGAACTGCAGACTTCCCATTGCCCAGTACCCTGGTAACACACTGTACTCCACACCTACATGCACGCAACACAGCATTTCACATTTGTCAATATTAGAAATCTGGAGGTAGCCTCCCCGGTGGCGCAGTGGTTAAGCGCTGCGCTGTGGAGCTGTTGGCAGCGGCGACGCAAGTTCGACGCCCAGCCGGGGAGAATCCCACATGGTGCGGCAGACCTCTCCTGCCTTGCCCGCTGCTCCCCTCAGCAGTGTATTGCTGATCTGCCTGTTCTGCTACCCGCTCCGTCTCTGGTGAACCCTCTCTCCGCCCCACGCCTCTGGCCTGTACCCCAGCTTGTATGTATAAATAAAAAAAAATAAATCTTTAAAAAAAAAAAAGAAATCTGGAGGAAATAGGATATGTCATTAAATGAAACAAACACCAAAGTTTTACATCCAATAAGTACTCAGTAGAGGGCCGTGGACTGGGTGTGGAAGTAACGAGTTAATAGCACATCAAAGATACTTGAGACATTTTATTTTACAATGTCAATGAAAAAACTGTTTTATACTTTGGATAATTCAACTCAGAGAAACAGATTTTGGAGACCATGCTCTGTGTTGACCACTTAGCTGCCCCTGCTCCCCTCAAAGCAACTGTGCCCCATTACATCTGCCTTCCCATGCCCCATGCGGGACCCAGCGCGTGCAGTCCTTGGAAGCATCCTTTTCAATAAGTAACAAATATCAAAACAAGCAAGGATTGGCATCTGTTAGCCTATGAATCTGGACTGTTAATTATGTAAGACAAACACGATGTATTCAAGAAAATAGTACCCATTCATCCGCTTTTTTCAAAATGGAAAAGCACACCATTTAATTTGTGGTTCTCTGCATTTTAAATAGGCAACTCAATGAAGCAATAAATGTGCTCATAATGAATAGATTTCTCTACATAGGGAACTCTTAATGGCAGTAGCATAACTGAAGATTTAACCTGGTGAACATAAAAGTAAACAACAGAAACACATAAGGATAATTTAAACTGACCAGAAAATGATGTTTTGGGTAAAAAAAAAAAAAGTATCACTAGAGTTGAGCATAATTTTTTGGTTATGATAATATAAATTCATCACCATGTAGAGACAAAAGTTCTGTAATTAAATTACCAATATGTAAATAAGATGCCTTCCTCCTCACGGAAGTGTTATGCTTGGTCGCCCTGGGGAGCCCCGATACCTTCCGGTCTCCCCCATCTGTTTCCCCACAACACTGTTTTTCCCCCTTTAATGCAAACTTCCACTATTGCCCTCCTCAAACCTTTCCATGTAATACCATGGAACTTCCATTCTAATTAAATTATCCTACATCCTCAACCTCTCAGAGGTTTCCACCTCATGCCTTAGTTGGAACTTGGTTCTCTGTTGGAGACATGGCTTCTCCCCACCGGGTCCCCAAACCTCTTCCCCTCTTGACTCTTCTGGAACCTCACTCTGTTGATTCCCCTTCTTGTATGGTCAACTTTCTCTCTCTAATGGGCTCCTTCCCACAGAATTATAATAACTGCTTCCCCCATCCCCTCCCCCCATCTCCTGCTATCCTTTCCCTGCCTCCTCTCCTCTTTCTTCACTCTTCAAGCTGTTGCCTACAGGTCCACGGTTATTGTGGCTACAATGGCACCACAACTTCCTCTTTGGTGCCATATAAAAGAGATCCTCTTACTCCACCTTTTATTAATTTCTTGACAGCACTGGCCACCACAGACCCCTCCTTCCTTCTTAAGACTCTATCTTCTTGGTCTTCGTATCCACAGTCTCGGGAGTATCTTAACTCTCTGGGGGGCACTTTTTGCAGCCATCTTTGCTCACTCTCCCTTCTCTGCTTACCCCCTAGATGTATTCCCCCACAGTCCTCTTTTAGGCAGTCTTCCCTTCTTGTTGAAACTCTCTTTCGGAGAGCTCACTCATCCCATGGCTCCAGTCACCAAGCAAAGTTACCATCTAGCTATATGCTGACGGCTCCCAAGTCTGCCACCAGCGCCCATCTTCCTCCACAGCCCCACGGTCACATACCCAAAGCTGACACCGCATCTCCTCATGCATGGGCCAAAGGGGGTCCAAGTGGAATTCCTCCTCCTCCTCCTTTCAAACCCGAACTTCCTGGGTTCCCTGTCAGTGGCCTGATCGCTCTTCCAAGGCTAAACCTGAAACTTTGATCCAATCTAGATGCCTGCCTTCCCCTGTAACCACTCCCAGCTTACTGACCTGGATCTGTAAACTTCTCTGTGCAATTACCTCTTAAATCTACCCACGTCTTCGGCACCCCAACCACAGCCTAGCCCAAGATCCCCCAACCATGGATCTCCCGGTCCCTCGGGATCCATTCTCTACCCCCAGAGAGACCTGTCTAAGCGCAATAAGATGTCATTGCCCTAAAGCCCTCTGGGACCCGCCATGTCCCCCAGGAGGACTTCCTAACTCTTGATCTCACAAAGCCCTTCAGAACCCGGCCACGTCCTCTAGTTTAGCTTTGTATTTCCCCATCCCCTCACTCTGGGCTCCAGTTACATTCCCCTTTGATGTTTGCAAGGAGGTCATGATCTCATGCACGGGGGCCTCTGTGCATGCTTTTCCACATACCCAAAGCAGGCCCCTCACCCCTGCCTGGCTAACCCTTACTCATCCATCAAGAATCAGTGAAGATGTGAATTCCTCCAGGAAAGCTCCCTAAATAGGGCCACATGTCCTATGAAGGGCTCCCACCTCACTGGGCCTCCTCCTCTCCTGCCGTAGCCACACTATGGGAACTGCCAGTTTACCTGCAAGCAACTGCTAGTTCCATGGGCACGGCCCAGCTCTGCCCAGCAACACCTGCCCCCGGGGCAGCACCGGCTCACACCGTGGTTGGGTCTCCAGAGGCACAGAGGTTCTGAGACTTTCTGGCTTTCTGCACACTTAAAACTTGAGAATCCTAAAGAACATTTGTCTCTGAGGGTTACAGCTGTCAATATTTACATACTAGAAATTTCAATTCATCTAAAACTACCAAGAGATCCACTGCATTTTCACACAACATATTTTTATGAAAGTAAATTTTCCAAAACAAAAATAAAATAGTGAGAATTTTACCCTTTTTGCAAGTCCTTTCAATGCATTGCTTCATTAATTACAACTAAGTTCTCATAGCCCTGCTGAATTCCCTTTGTGGCAGTAGGTTATAGCAAATGAAGAAAAGTATAGCTTCACACAGATGGTGTAGCTACAAAAGAAGTGTTTTAATAGTCATTTTAGATCATTGTAGATATTCTTTTCTGAGAAGACATTGTAACACAGTGAGTGGTAGTTTTGTAAAGGCTAGCTGCAGTGTGGAATTTGAAACCACATCAATTAACTTTTCATACTTTGTTGCATTAAAAGCCATTGGTGGATTTTTAAAAAGAGTCATTTCAATGACTCTTTTACCCAAGCGTGATGTTGTAACATCATGCACTGGTTATCTGAAAAAATATTAATTCACTGAGTTAGATAGATCTTCTGAATGTTAACATGATTTAATACACAATTAAAAAAATCACATTTGTTAATATCACTGCTGAATTCATCAGGAAAAAAAAAGTCTTTAGGTATCGAGAAATTGTCAAGATTGCAGTCACAGCTACAAGTTTCCCAAATTCTCATTTTACTTGAAAGCTCAAATTGTATCATGGGTAAGAAATACTGTCAGTTGTTTTTCTTGAAATGACAGCCTCACTTCACTCATTTTTCAGAAAAACATCGACCAGACATTAAAATCTGAATAATGGTGGTTTGTCTGTCATTCTTCCAGAAGAAAGGGGCTTGCTGAAACAGGGGCCAGCCCGGCATCACGTCAACACAGGTGGGCTTCGTTTTGGGTATTACTTTTGGGGTCTAGCTTTGGGTATGGCCTTGTGTTGCCCATGATCAGGAGTAAGGCAAACCCTTCTTGGGACTTTTCCTGGACTGGGGTGAGGGGTCAGATGCTTTCCTGAGGTGAAAATGGCGTGTGCTTGAGAATGGGGATTTCACAAAATAAATTATATTGTTCCATGAAAGGTATTAAGTGAAGCTCAGTTTTATTTTTTAATTGTGAGGGCCAGCTGATGGAGAAGACAGTGATCACAGGGAGAGCCTGGTGCTTTCCTGGGTAAGTGCAAAAATCAGGGACATGGATGGAGGGGTCTCCCCTACCTCAGTTTTTGCGTCATCAGTGTAAATGTCAACAGAGAGAAACAAAGCAAAAGGGCCTTAGCCTCAAAAATAGTCTGGCCTCACAGTCCTCCCTGGGGCGGCGAATCAGTCAGAGAAGAGCAGGGCTAGACGGATGGACGGATGGACGTGAGGAAGTGAGTCCCGAGCCTCGCTGCCTCGGGCACCCTCCGCCTAGCTGACACCCCAGCTCTTTCCTCGAGGGTCTCCCAGGTGCTTCCTGCCACCCAACACACCTGGTTTTGATTCAACTCCTGGAGTTAACACTTTGGCCTTAACAAAGTCCTGGCTGGGACTCAATTTCCTGGCTTCATTTTGGTTATTACTTTTGGGATTCAGCTTTGGGTATAGCCTTGTGGTGCCATGATCAGGAATAAGGTAAACCCCTCTCAGAACTTTTCCTGGACCGTATTTGGGGCAAATTGGCTAAGTTGCCTCTTCCTAGCTCTGGGTCTTGTACTGTGTGTGTTGGAGGTGATGCCAAGGTGGGGTGAGTCCAGGGATTCAAGATTTGGTACAAATTAATAATGTTTAGAAAGATAAGTAACTTTGAAAGTAAAACTGGTTTGCTGCTTTTCTTCTTGTAAGAGAAGGTGAACTATTCTTTCACGCTTGCAGATAAGGGTCAAAACAAACATCTTAATCTGGTCGATGAACATAAGCTGAATGAAATGCGCTATATATTGTGCTTTAAAGAATGTCTGTTCATCCATTTCTTTCCCATCAGTTCTTCCTGAATATGCATCAGGAGTTCAGCCAAGTGTGAGACTTTACACAATGCATCCTTTAAATAGGAAAGTAGGTGTGGTCATGCACAGGACAAGGTATCATTTCCTGAAAATAGCTTTTGCAAGCTAATTCAGCAGCAAATTAATATGATTTTTAAGGTGGCCCTTCCCATGGAATAACTCCTCTTTATCACTGCAAAAGAAATGCTTTACTGCTCCTTGAGTACCACCTGTACGACATCTCTCAGCATCCCGAACTAAGGTTTCCACGTCCACACAGCCACCTCCTTGCACTCTGGAAATACTCCATCACAGCAGTATGCCTGCACGGAACAACCCTCCAGAATGTCCAAGTTGGTGTTAAAATAAAACGTCTTTCATGCCATTTCTCAATTCTCTTGCAAGCATTGCCCAGAGGCTTAACTTCTGGGGGACTTTGAGAAGCTGCCCTGGTAGTAAGGGGTGCTGCTGTGGGAAGCTCTGGTGTGTGGGGTGGCGGGTGCTCAGATGGGCCTGGGAAGATGAAGGCCAGTTCGGAGCCCTCGTACCAGAGGTGTGGCTCTTTTCCTCTTCCTTCACCAACAGGGACACCCCAACCTCGAATGCAAGGCTGACCTGGGTCCCCCAGCCATAGTAAGGATCTTGAGTTCTAGAGACCAATGGCCTGGATTTGAATATCAACTTCATCACTTACAAGCCAAGTGATCTTGAGCAAAGGATGTTCTTCTCTAATCTTCAGAGCCCTTGTTTATAAAAGAGACAGAAAGTGTATCCCGCTTGTGGCACTGTTATAAGGCTGCGAAGAAATAACCTACGTAAAGTGCTAAACACAGTGCCTGGCACACAGAAAGTGCTTAACTGATGACAGTTATTATTATTGTTGTCAACATTATTCTTCTGAAAGTGAAGGTTCCACATCTCCTAGAAGGAGAATGAACGTAGGATTCTAAGAAAAAGTTGAAGATTCTATCACATTTTTCCAGCACCATTAAAGAATATGTCCCTCTCATCAGGAGCGTCCCCATCCAAATTGGGAGGGACCACCTTAGCCATCAACATTTGGGTTATTGAGGCACTACAGAAAGATGTAGTCTTGTTACATGAAAATCAAAGGATACCCATGTTGGGTCTAACCACAATATCATGTCCTGAGTCCTGGATGACTTTGCCCTCCACTCTTCTTCATGAATTAACCTTCAGGGCTACAGCTGGGGCCATGCCACGAGTGAGCTATTCAATGTCAAGGTCTCCTTCACTGTGTGCATCTCCCTGTCCTTTCAACTCTCCAAGGCTCACTCATTCCTAACTTCCCTCAACCACTTTGAGACTCCCAGAACCTGACCATCTACAGTTTTCTGTCTATGGATTCCTGTCTGGTTTGACTTATTTTCTCCCCAGCCCATGGTGCTTTGAGTTCCATGTGCACATTTTCAGGTGCCACCATTATCTCAGGAACTCTGGGAAGGAGCCCAGGAAGGGTGTTTAAGAAGCTCTCTTGGTGATCCTTTGAGAAGCACTGCTCTACTGAGAGAACTGATAAATGATTAAAAATGTGGGACATTCTTTGCATTGTTGTCAAACTAACCTCCATTCCAAGCTTTTGCATTTGCACATCAATCCAAACCAATGTCTATGGATGTACATAAACTAAATGACCAATCTTGCCACCATGTCCAATGAAATTTCACTTAACTATTTGATCACAGTAGGACATCAAGTTTTCTCCTTTAAAAACAGGCAGCTACACAGGCCTTCATTTCTTATTAGATACTTAGTAGCCAAGTAAGCCTGACACTTTCAAATTTCCTTTGGAGGAATGGAACCCCAGGAAGTTCAGCACCCAGTGTCTGTTGCAGAAGGAGGCAGAAATTTAGTGGATGGACAGGTTCAGGTTGAGCAGCCCCAGTCTTTCCTCCATTGTTCTTCTTATATAAAGATTTATTTTTATTTTATTTATGCATACAAGAACTGGGGTGCAGGCCAGAGGTGTGGGTGGTAAGAGGATTCACCAGGACAGAGTGGGAGCAGAACAGGCAGATCCACTGAAATACACTGTGAGGGGAGCAGCAGGGAGACAAGAGAGGTCTGCTGTGCCATGTGGGTCAGCTCCTGGGCCGAGCCAGGCCAGGGATCGAACTCAGGCCGCAGTGGCTAGTGATAGCTTGATAGTGTTGAGACTTAACCCTTGGACCACCAGGGAGGCCCTTTCCCCACATTGTTCAGTCCAGTAGGTCAAAATGCTGCCCCACCTTGGGGACATCACAGTAATTGACTTGGTGTGGAGATCTTGGAAGGTTACTATTAACACGTTATCTCATGATCAGTCAATTAAATGTGTAAAGGTCCCTACCCTCTATCTGATCATTACCTAAAGGACATTCCTATCGGGCCAGAAGTGATTTGTTGGTGTTGCAATATAGGCAGCCTTTTAACATCTCCCTCTATAGCTGCTGAAATCTTGGCTCACACCCAAATGCCCCACTTGGGTTTTGTTCAGGAAAGATTTCTTCCAGCTGCTTTATTTGTTGCACGATTACACGTGTGAGCTTCCAGAATGTACAAGATCGCAAGTCAAATGAAAGGCTCCAGTTCCCAGTTTGCATAAAGAGATAAAATATGACACCAAGGAAACAACAAAACGTGGCTAAATGAAGGGCTAAGTATAAATGAGACTGAACAATGTTCCTGCTAAAAGGTCAGCACAAGCCAAGACACAGGAGGAAAACAGGCACTGGTGCAGAGTCAGGGGATTGTGGGCTAATTCACAGTCACAGGCACAAAAAGACTCAGCTCTCCTCTTGAGCATTTGCAATCTAGGGCAAAACCAGCTGAGAGACAAAAATTAAGTTTGCATTCAAAAATAAACATGTGCACACATGTTTGTAGCAGCATTTAGTCCTAATAGCCAAAAAGTGGAAGCAACCCAAATGTCCATCAACAGATGAATGGGTAAACAAAATGTGGTGTGCCCACACAGTGGAATATTATTCAGCCATTAAAAGGGAGAAAATTCAGACACATTGTGTGGACATAATTGAGAACATTATGCTAAGTAAAATGAACCAGGCCAAACAGATAAATACTATAGAATTTTACTTAGAGAAGTACCTCAAATAGTCCCATTCATAGAAAATAGAATGGTGGGTGTCAGGGACCAGGGGAGGGAGACATGGGGTGTTAGTGTCTACTGGGTGTAGAGTTTCAGTTTTGCCAAGTTCTGGAGATTGGTTGCACAATGATGGGACTGCATGTAACATCACTAACTGCACATTTAAAAATGGTTGGGGGAGGGGGAAAATAAATTAAAAATAAATAAAAACAACCACATTGACAGGACTCCTGCTTTGAGAATCAAAAGAGTAAATCTCAAAATGAAACAAGGGCATCCTGGAGCTTGATGATCACTGACAACGAGGGCCCGGGGATCAACCAGGACAGAGAGATGCAGGTCTAAAGAGAAAAGGTGAAAGTAATGGGAATAGGAGTGAACAGGGAGGCGGCAGATGGAAGAGTAACTGGAGAATGTGCAAATAAACACCCATAGGCCAGGGGAAGATGACCCTAAGGTTAAAAATGGGCAGTTTGACACCCCCTTCCCCCAAACCATCAAATGCCAGAAAGGTCTAGAAATTTAAGAAGCTCAAATCCGAGACATCATGACCTCATTTTTATCATCTTGACCATCTTTAGCTAACAGTTCAGTCGCACTAAGTATATTCCTACTGTTGCAAAATGAGCAGCACCATCCATTCCTGAAACCCACTTCGCCATGCAGAGCTGAGACTGTTCGCACTCAGTAACCATCCGCAACCTCCCTTTCTCACCAGCCCCTGGCAACCACTATTCTGCCTTCTGATGTATGAAAATAACTACTCAAGGTTTTTCAAATATATATATATATATTTTTTTTTTTAATTTAGTGAGTAGCCTTTAGTAAGTCTTCCCAAAGCCTTTAAAATTTAATTTTTATAGAAATAGCAGCTGTCTTTTTGTATTTAGATTCCATCTGTTTGCCTGCTATTTAATTATATTACATAATTACAGTAACAAGTTCAATGGGCAAAAATAGGTCTGAAAACAAACACAAACAGCACGGACAGGTGGGGAAGGGCGCCCCTCGGCTGTAGCTGGAGGGGGTGGCAGCCAGCAGATGGCTCCCTGTTAAGCGGATGGAGTGGTTAAGGGAGGGACTACACTGTAGGTGTTGCTAACAGGTATGGAGCCCTGCTGCGGGCAGGCATCATGCTAAGTATATCGCTTGCCTGATGTCATTTCACCTCCATAACTCATGAGGCAAATGTTATTGTCTTATTACTGTATGGACAAGAAAGCAAGGCACAGAGAGGTCCTAGAGCAATTCATTCCAGGTCTCACGATTACAAGAGGCAGGGCTGAGACTTCCAAAACCTGCCTCCCCTGTCCCCCAACCTGCGCACCACCTCTTCCAATGAATACTCAATAAAAGGTGCGATAATCATAAAAATACAGCGGTGCTCCCTTGTTTTCTACTGGCATCATACAAAATGACAAAATATGCCACGGCTAGTTTTTTTCAAAGATTATAATTTAACAAACAAGGGATGTACTTAAATCCTCACCAGAAAGGGGCGTAGGTAGGAAAAGTCTGCGATTGCTCTTTGTTTACATGGGAATGACTTCAGTTAATTAAAGGCACAAGAGTTAGGCAGCATTTGTAAGGAAAGAACTGAAGTCAGACATTTTAATTACGCTATCAGATTAGCGCCAAAAAAGAGAATAAGCTGGAAAATTTATAGAATGTAATAAAAGCTCAGTGTGTTAGGTCTCAAGATAACTCTTTGAATCAGAAATGAGAACCAGCACATTTAAAATAATTCGGAGACTTGGAGAGTAAGTGACTAATCAAAGGGGGCTCACATTACACCATCTGTATCCACACCCACGTGGAGAAACCATGTTACAGTTTTGTTAGAAGTATTTTCCCAAGGAAATAAAGCATGGATTTGTGGTTGTCTATTAAAAAGAAAAATGAATGACATTTCAAAACAGATACAGACAACTCTGAAAACAAACCAAAAAAAGGGGGGGGGGCATTTAAGACTGCACAATGGGCAGAAGCAAGCTTTAGATGATGGTCTTGGGGAGACCAGGCAGAGAGAAGGGCTCTGGTCCCACAGTGTAGCGAGCCAGCTCCCTTCCATCCCAGTCAGCCAAAGGGGACTCACTGATGCCCCCCTCCTTACCCAGGACACTGAGACAGAAATCCAACAGCAGATAGTGCCAATGGACAGCATAGCCAAGAAAGGGTACCCGCAACATTCAGTTCTTACCTGGAATAACCACCCATACACCAGGCACAGCAGATACACATCATAGACGCGGGTTCTCTCCCAGCTATGCCAGGACAAATTGTCCTTCATGGAGCCCTCTGATTCAATGCCCATTTCTAGAGAGAACACCTTCCTTGGTTGTCCTACAGACATTTCAAGTACATTCCCCAACAGACATCACCACCCACCCCACACCTGCCCCTCCTCCTGTGTCCCCTGTTAAAGTGAGCGGAGCCAGGAGTAAGGACCCATCCCCAATGCCTCCACAACCCTCCATCCTCACATCCTGCCACAAGGGACTTGTGGATTTGGACATACAGCATCGGCTGAATGCACCTGCTCTGCCCCCACTCCCTCAGCTTAAGGGCTAGACCCTTGCAAGGCCTCCTTTTTATAGTGACCATTTTGGTTGCTAGGTCTACGTGTGATCTTCTCCTGTATATCTAAGTTCCATGTTCAAGTGCTGTATCAACCAGGGTAGAGTCCCTGGGAAAATGGGGAAGGAGAAAGGGCACTTTCCCTATGCACTTTAGGTGTGAGGAATTTCTAGCATCCCACTAAGAGAGGGAAGAACAGGAGATACCAGCAGCAATTCATTTGCAGCCTGAATACACTAGGCCAGCTTATTTTCAAGACCCTCTGATCAAGACTGCCCCCCACCCCCCCCCACTTGCAGTTTCTCTTCAACTCCAGTGACTCTCTTCAACTCTGGGTAAACATGAATATCTCCTAAGTAATTTCTCCCGGTTGAGATGTTAGGATGCCATTTGAGCCTTCCAACACAGTTCCCTCAGTCCTCCCGAGAGCATCTGTGTTAAAAGCACAAAATACAGACCTGGCTTTGAATCCCAAACCCTGCCACTGGCCAACTGTGGGGGAGGAGGAGGCTTTAGCCAAGTTACACATCCTCCTAAGTGTCTCCTTTCTTATAGAGAGAAAGACGGTGACGCTGACTTGTCAGTAACCTGGTTAAACTCAACGACACAGAATAAATGAACTGAGATTCAAAGGTAGGACTCAAAGTGCTCCCTATCTATCGGGGCAGACAGGGATGGACCAAGAGATATAACAATATGTACACACTAGAATCGAAATGAGAGAAAGTAGAGAAGGAAAGAATGACTAGAGATGATGGGGAAGAATCCAAAGAGAACAAATTTGAAATGAGATCGTTATGCAAAAACCTGATACCTGTCTTACTTAATGAATGCCTTTGGTTGATGTTTTTTAACCCACTATTTGGGCTTCCAGCTGTTATTAATTTGGCCTTTCTCTTGTCTTCCTGAAATCTACTCTATAAAATCACCACAAAATATATGCTGGTGACTGGTTCCTTTTTTGGAGACACTCTCGTTTAACACTTTGTGTGTCGGTGCCCTTTAAATTTACCAGCCCTTGGGGCCGGCCATTTTCTGTGCCACCGCATGAATGGTATAAGCACTCAATAAAACACACACAACTCCTGAACTACTGGATATTAAGAAAACTATAATATCTCTCATAAAACACCTTACACTTTCACCAAAACAATGTGTAAAGCTTCTAGACTGAGTACAATCAAAGAAATAGCTCCTAATAGTTCCAAATAAATCCACCGTGGCATGAAAAACCGGAGACTAGATGAACACGTATTAATACGTGAGCGGCCACCTGAACTGGTGACAAAAACACGTACTAATACGTGAGCGGACCACAAAGTGTTAATTGTAAGGTGCTTCTCTGAAGTTTGTCATTTCTGAGACTTGTTCTTCTAATTACTCATCCTTGAATGCTATGTCACAGAGCTCCCTGGTTCATCTGGAAATAGGGAGAGTTTCTTCAATTTCTCCCCGGTTCCATTAAAAAAGCTCCTGAAGCATATTCTAGACAAGAAAAACTGGTCTGGATTGCACAGACGAAGTAACATCTTTTGATTTAACACTTCATGATTTAACTACCACACCTCATTATCTTACACAAGAGGATAAAAATGAAGTAGACCCTGGAAAAAATGGCATGGAAGCCAGAAATTCTGATTCCCAGCTCTGTTCATGGATAAGAAATGAAATAACTCAGATCACAATGTGTCTATGGCTGTGGTGGCTTTTAAATATGTTCACGAATTCTTTGATGTTCTTCCCTGCAAGAGCGGAGCTTGATAGCTCTCTCTCCCATGTGGGCCCTGGGGCTTCCCTCGTGCTCCCCCTCCCCTGGATCACTTGCTTTGGGGGACTTCAGGCACCAGTGGGGCTCATCAGCCCCACTGACGAGCTCCTGGGATTCCCAGGAAATGGAGGCCGCCTGCAAACAGCGGGCACTAGCATGCAGGGCGTCTGCAGGAGCTTCCTCAGAAGTGAATCCTTTGGTCCTAAACAAGCCTTCGAAGGCTTGGCCCTGCCAACGTGGCGAGCATAACATCATGAGAGGACATGAGCCGAAACCACAGCTCAGCCACTCCCAGGTCCCTGACCCCCGAGTGAGCTACTAAATGTTCACTGCATTCATCTGCTAAGTACCAGGGTCATTTGTTACTGGGAAACAGACAACTAAGACACAGGTCAATAGGGTACTAGTGATAAGATTTTTGTATTCAACATAGCTTAATTTGCTTAATCAAAAATAATGACCTCAGTTTCTTTTTTCTGGAGCATAGAAATATAATACATACTACTCTTGATTGTGAGGCAACACAGAATTAAGGCTGGTTCTGCCTCCTTCCCCCGTTATTTCCTCACCCCAAACAAAGAAACTATAGCTTAAAATACTAAAATTATATAACCAAAAAAGAATGATGGGTTGTGACTTCTTAAAATATATATCTTAAACAAGGTATATGGCAAATGACAACACAAAATTGTAAGCACTGGGCAAATAAAACAAGTCCTAGATACACCTGCTAGGTGACTAACCACAAGTTTGGAATTTGATTAGAACAGGTGACTTAGGTACTCAAATTATTTACTTAAAAAATCATTTTTATGGGTAGTGTGATTAAATATTTTAAGTTTCAAGGTGTTATAGCTGCAACCAGAAGAAAGGACATTTTATCTTTATTATTTTTCTCAAAATTTAGATTCATTTATTCACATTTATTGTACATCTAATTTCTGTGGAAAATTCCCCTAGGACCACAGAATGAACTGATAGGAACTGAAGTCTGTGTTCTCCAGGATCTCACAGAGGGTAGACAATTGCTTCTTACGCAGCATGACCAACGGGGATATTTTAAAATAACAATGCACAGGTCCATTTATAGAAATGCAAACACGAAGGCGGGGGAGTGGGACCAGAAGCGCTCCATGTGTTTAAATCATAATTGAGTCTGAAGCTGAATCTGGCGGTTCTCTACACCGGATGGGCAATAGTACAACAGCCTGTTTGCTACATCATCAGATGTTTACCGAGACCCTGACCCCTGCTGGAGGTGCTGGGTGCTGGGGGTATCACAGTAAAATAGGCAACACCGGGATGGAAAGATGAGCGCATCAGTCAAATAGAGGGTGAAGGGAGGTTGTGTCATAGGCAGAATGTGCTGTGTCTTTAGGGAAAACTCCAGGGAACATGCACGAGGCACCTGATCACATCTCCAACTGTGGAATCACACCCATGGTAAGCTGGATGACTTAGTGAACGAATAAAGCAGTACATGCAGGGATTCTGAGATTTTTTTTTTTTAAAGAGATGTAATTGACCTTCTAGTACAATTCTCTCACTTCACAGCTTGATGAGGTTGACCTCATCAAGGTCATGCAATAAAAAAGGGACTAGACCCTAGTTGTGGCTCTAGTTCTAATGTATCTTTTTCTTTATGGGCTCCTCTTAAAAGTCAAAGACGGCTTCGAGAACCAGAACGAGGCCAAAGTATATTTCTCAATTCTAAAATGCTTGTGTTATTACTACAGCTAGACTATCTTGGGAGCTATCAATCTGGGGCATTTTTGAAAAGATACAATCAACGAAGAAAAAGCAAGGTAGATGTAAAAAATGGCTTTGAAGCTATTTTGGTAGTGACTGTCAGAAAATGTTTGAATTTCAACTCTAGTAGGCATAAAATAAGCTTATCGAAAACACTCATTTTGAAATCTGAATCAATGACCTAGAAATAAATCTCAGAGAGGGATAAGCGAAATTTTGAAAGAGTAGAATCAAAGAAAATAAAAATGTTATTTCCAAATGGTTTGTAAAAATAATGTTTTGGGGTTACAATGTGGAAATAGGTACACTTTAAACCTACAGGTATTAATAACACACTGGCATTTTGTTACACAACACTAGGAAGGTAAGCAGTGAATTCCCTTCAAAAGATTTTATTCCCAGAAATGACTGAAGGATCTTGTATTACAGTCTCGCCAGTAACACAAACTCTTCTCCCTTTCCAGGGTCTTTACTCTTTGCCATCTGGCATCTATTTCCACCACTTTTCTAAAGTTACTCTAAAAGGCAGCATTTTGTCCTTCTGTTCAAAATCATACTCAGATCTTTTATTCTTGACTTCTCTGCTCACCCTGTGTTCCCGAAACATTCTACCCTTTGTTCCCATGAAGCTATAAGTTTCCATTTCTCGTCTGATTCTCTCCTAACTAAGGGCCAGCTTCTCAAGGTTCTGGCTGGTCCACTTCTATTTCTTATCCTTCATCGATGCTAACATGGCACTGTGGCTCTCTCACTCCCCCTGGCACCCCAGTCCTTGGAGCCAACCTTGACAGTTCTCTTTGCATTGCTTCCCAATAGCCAACCAACTTTGGGGGCTATCAGAGCTTCCTGCATAACATTTCTAAATTTTGACCTTCCTTTCACTTGTCTATCTCCTTCACACCCTTGAAACAGGACTTCATCAATTAAGCCCTCATCAGTTACAACAACTTCCTGTGGTCCAGTCTTTTCATTGTCTAGTACATCCTGTTGCCAGCTGGAGAACTTCTTCATCATGTCCCTTCCTTGTCTAAGAAACAGCAAATGTCCAGCTAAATCCAATCTGTGTCCGTACCTGGAGCAGTTTTCTCCTTTGCAAGTCAAATCTAATACTTTCTCCAAGACCCAATGTGAAGTTCCTTCTTGGGTGAGTCTTCCCAATCTAATCTCACCCCACAGTGAATTTTCATCTCCCTAGCAGTGCTGCATGGATCATGCCTTTCCCACTTGCTTCTTGCATTGAAAGGACAGGTCTAAAAGGAATTATGGTCATGGGGGGAGGGTTGGGCCAGCAAAAGGGCCTCCGTAATGTTTGGCAAATTGAACTGAATGACATGACAGCTCTGCCAACGCTTAATTTTAATGATGTAAAGATTGAGGGAAAATAAAAGGCATAGCCTGCCTCAACAGCAGTAGTGTTACTTTAATTTCTTAAACTGCAATAAAGAAATACATACTAAAAACTTTTTTTATTAGAAAAATCACTGGCACAAAATCTTTAACTAGATCTTATCACTCTGAATATCAGAGAGTCCCTTGGCATCTGAGGAGCTAAGGATTGATGGGAATGGGTGGACTCTGATATGTGAAGGATGAATTGTGTCCAAAGAACAGTGGGTCAGAGAAAGATTTTCCAAATGGGAAATGGCTTCTGACAGGAAGTTGTCTGCTGGGAACCGAAGCAAGGCTTTGAAAGTCAGTAATCACGACCGAATTTTAGTCGTGTTGACTAGTCTGAGGCACACGTATGAAACCTATAATGTTCAAGTTGTTATGAAAAGAACTCAATTATGCAGAAGAAGCAGCCAAAGATCTTTTCAAATGTGAGCATCCATGTAGCAAGCATGTCAATATGTCATAGATAACAAGTCTGTCTTCTGAAATAACTGATGTCCAAGATTTCTTTGCTAGGTTTATAAATCTTCTCACGTTCAGATCAAGAGTAGCTCCTGGCTAGATAAACTAGCAGGAAGTTGTTACAATAAGAGAGATTGTTCAAAAATCATTTGTGAAAATGGAAAGCACACCTCTGTACCTGTTTCCAGTTTTTTGTGTCCTTTTAAAATTTTTTTTATTTATTTATTTTTTACATCGTTGTTCCTTTTTGTACATTGTTTGATTTCTCCTCTAAGGTGTAGTCCCCATAAAATTCCCACCACCGAGACACCCATGAACCGTCACCATAGTCTCTTGTGTTCGTCCCTCCCGTTTTGCTCCCTCTCCTTCCCTCTCCCCTGTTGAATGTCTCTAATTTGTTGTTTGCCTGCTAGTTTGTTGTTTTGGGTTTTTTTTTGATCCCTTGGATGGTTTTCCTGTGTTCCTCCTATAAGTTGAAATCATCCAATATTTTTCTTTTTCCTTCTGACTTATTTTGCCAAACATAATCCCTTCCAGTTCCATACATATTGTTGCAAATGGCATGAATTATCTTTTTTGATTGCTGAACAGTATTCCACTTTGTATATATACCCCATCTTTCTGATGCAGTCATCTGTTTTGGGGCATTTAGGTTGTTTCCATATCTTACCTATTGTAAATAGTGTTGCAGTAAACATAGGAGTGCAGGTTTCCATTCGAATGAATGTTTATGTGTCCTTCAGGTAGATTCCTAGGAGTGGAATTGCTAAGTCATGTGGTAGCTCCATTTTTAGCAGTCTGAGGTCTTTCTAGTGGTAGGTGAAATGTTTTCATTCTCTCCCTCAGCACTTACTGAGCATTGGCCAAAGCTCTGTGACTCAACAATCCCTGTCCAAAAGGAATTCACAGCCAAATAGGGGGGCTCACAGCCATGATGGAAAGGAATGAAGAGTAAAGGACAGCAAATAACTAAAAGGAAAGAAACAAAACTCAATGGAAAATTTTAGGTTTCCTCCTAAATGCATCACACGAAGAATAAGCCAACAACTCAACGTTAAATAAAGCTAGCAAAGAACTCTGCCAACTTGATCCCCGTCACATTCAGTTTTCTGAAATTCTCAAATCTGAATGTGTCAAGCCAAGACAGCCGTTAGTTACAGTCCCACAGATTTAAGATGCTGCAAAATAGTGACTATGTAGCTGGAACAGGATTTCTATTTTTAGCACCTAGTGATAAGAAATTGTCCCAGCATTTATTTCCTAAGAAATATAACCTGATACTTTTATTTTCCAATTTGTTTTGGTGATCCTTTCTTCATCACTCTAAAAGGACTTTAGAATTCTATTATTAGATCATTATAAAAACAACTCTAAGAGCCATAGGGAATCATTACAGACATTTTGGGAAGTGGTGCATTTTGGTTGGAAATAGTGTCTATTACCAAATCCTAATAACTCTATGGGAAATACAACACAACAAAAAAATTCTGGAGGAAGCAACATGCTCTTATAATAATTTTGGGGGAAAGAGAGTAAGATGTATTAGCAAAAGCAAACTTACTTAGCAATCTGGGATGCTCTCCCCTTCCTTATCAGTATCTGCACCTCTCTCACCCTCTGCAGGATTTCTTGCTCCCCCAACAATTGTACCTCATTTCATCTCACCTCACAGGCAGTGAATAACCTGCTACTATTTATTTTCCCTGTTTCTGCCTTTCTTCCCAAACAGATCACATGCTGTTGTTCCCAGCAGCTAGGAAGTGTCCTGGTCCTGCACATGGGAAATGTTTGCTGATGAGGCCGTGTATGCTGGTTTGTATTTTGATTTTATGCAAATATTAACAAAATATAGCTGGTTGGTTAGAATGAACCTGGGGTTAACATTTGAAAATGCGATATAGTTTTCTTATTTAAATATTTCTAGCGTTTTGAATTCTTCAGTCAAGTAAAGACTGCTAGAAATGAAATCATCCCATTTGAAAAACTGAAAACTTCACTTATTCTGAATGGACAACTTTCTCCTGAAACTTAGGTAAGGTATATAAAAAACAAAAGATCACCAAATCTTCCATTAACCAATATCCCTTACTTGCAACTCTTTCCCTTCCTGCCAAGCTCCAGTTTATAAAATTATTCTGTTACATCCAATGAACAGTTTAAATGTTTTTAATAGTTTTAAAATACTGTATTATTATTATATTATTATTGAGGTGACATTTTATTTTAGAGTTGTGGGCTCCCTTCTTCAGATGCGTTACCACATATACCCATCACCCATAAACCTCCACCATGGTGCTCTCCATCTCTACTCTTCCCCTCTATTAGTCTCAAGTCTACATTCAGATTTCTAGAGTCTATTTTGGTTTAGTTTTGTCTGTTCCTTTGTTTTGCTTCTCTATAGTCTACATATAAGTGAAACTGTTCAGTATTTGTCTTTCCCTTCTGACTCATCTCACTCGTCTCTGGCAATACCAGTCTCCTTCCTTAGATTAGTGCCATGCCTTACACTAACTAGGTTACCTATAATTTACCCTACACTGATTGATGTCCTCAGCCAGTATCCCGGGCCTCCCCAAACCTCACCTCCATCTATGAATCTTCTACAAATGCCTCACCATGTTCACACTTGGACTTTTCTAGAACCATTGAGTTCAGAAGCAGCACAACGAAAGAAGTGATGGGACACAGGACTGAGTGAGGGGAACTATCCCCAAGGAACAAACTGCTCAGTCTCCCTGGTGGCCCTGCCACCCCAATATAAGCTTCCTTGGTGTGTCTTTATCTCTTACTTCACATTATTCTAGGTCCCCTAATCTTGTTTGATTGTATTTTTTTAGGCAAATGCCACTGGGAGGAATAAGAGACTATGACTTATGCACACTTTAGTATGAATTAGTTAAGTCAAAATGTTTCCCCAGTAACATCCAACTGAACTCTCAAGAAAATGAGAGTTTTGATGGAATGAATAGGAAGAGGAGGAAGAAGACGGTGGTTTAGGAGCAGGGCAATACAAGAACACCAGGACCTCTGAGGTAGGATCCTACACAGAAGATAGGCTCCTTATGTTCTCTCTGTATTTCAGTGCTACCAGGAACCACAGGCAAGAGGGAGTGGAACACGCCTAACGCACTAGCACACTAGCCCGGGGAAGGAAGCACCATCTTTATTACATTCCCGGGGTATTACACATTCCAGGTTCCAGATTCAACTTTCCCAAACTTTGGAAACAAATCAATTCTTAGCTGGGAATTCTCCATTCTTGCAAAGGGAAACCTCTGAACTAACCTGATGAATGAACAATAAATGTCTATTTAAACTGATGGATCAGGCTGTCATCTGACCACTGACCCCAAAGAACCTGGTCTGAGAGGACAAACCCTGGCAAGACCAGAAGGACTAAATGAAACGAATCATCCTGATCACCTTCTCAGACCGTCGTGTGGTTCGTCAGTTGGAGCAGACTGCATTTCAAACTGCGCAATATAGTTCAACGGTTACTGCATATGAGCTTTGTGTGGTCCTCAGAAAGACTATGATAGGAAGCAATCCTACTCCCAGGAAGATTTGATTTTGTATCAACTCTACCCAACGAGGCAGGTATAAATATGCATTAAGATAAAGTGCCCCACAGAGTGGAGTAGTGAAGCATCTTCTGTTAAATTGCTGGGCTGGAGATACTGCTGCGGGGGGGGGGGTCTCTTCGGGGGGAAGGGGATCCTGAGCACCAGCCCTTGTCTTCCTCAATGGCACCAGCCTGGGGTCACTCCTGGGGGCCCCTGCTGCTATCTTTATCCTGCGGCCCCTAAATCTTTTCCCCAGTAGCTGATTAAAGACACATCTGCAAGCTAAGGAAAAAGACACTTCAAACTCTGCCTTTGAAGCCCATTTCACGTGATGTAATTGGCTTCCCTTCTAGAGAGTCATTATAAACCAGGAGGAAAAAGGCATTCCTACCTCTCCTGAGAACACCAGCGACCGAAACCCCACTCAAACGCGAATTGCTTCCTCAAGGAGCAAATGCGGGCACACAGCATCGCATCCAGAGGCAGAGACATGACCACGTTCAGCTAAATAAAAATATCTCTGACGTGCTCACTGCTGCGCCTCATGCTTAGGGAATGGGATCAGTGCAGCTTATCCAAAAATCCTAACAATCTAGATACTGACGACATCACTTTAGTGAGAAGAAAAAGTATAGGATTCAATAAAAACTGGGGTCCCCTGACTTCAGCAACTTCAAAAGAGCTTCCTACCTGCCAGCAGCCAGAACTCAGCCCGCTTGTCCGTACTGTGTAGCTTCTCATCGCCACAGCCTTCTGGGCACAGGTGAAACAACACTACGTGCTCACGTGGTGTTAAAACTCATGGACTAAACAAGAAGGAGGTGCGTTGCTAAAAGCATCAGTTTGAGAATCTGCAGAACTGAGCTGCTTGCCCTCTGGCTTAAAGAACATGAGGTCTCTCTCCCTCCTTCCCTCTCTCTCTCTCTCTCTCTCTCTCTCTCTCTCTCTCTTCCCCCCCGACTAGCCCTGTTTCAACATGAAGTGGGGGTGATGATAACAGTCACTTTGAGGTTGCTGTAAAGAGTAAGCAAAACATGACAGAAAACACTTCATCTCTAGTGGGTGATAAAAACACTCAGCTAGTAGTATGAGGACATCACCCCAAGGGTGACCTCACAAAACATCTGTCTTAATGCCCAAGGTCAGCTTGACCAAGGAGTGTGCTGTCCTCCTCCCTCTGGCATTTTGATGGCCGAAAGTCACCCCCTTTGGGGCTAAGCCGTCAGCAAGGAGCTGCAGTCACTCTTTGTGGTCACAGGAAGCTCAAAATGATCCTCAGAGTTTGGCCACCTGTGCAAGGTTTGAAGAAACTTCCTCTCTCGAAGAGATGGATGATAGAACCAGGAAGGGAAGTGACACGGGCTTCCCCACTGCCCATGGACAGCGAAGCTGGTGGAGTCCACTGCGTATCGAGCACACATACTTCCCCCAATTTCTCAAATGTCTGAGTAGTGTCCCCTCAGCATTATAAATATAGAAAGTGTTGGCAGTGTGTTCAGGAATGATGAAAACAAACTGGATCTAGAATTAGACAGCCAACCAAAATAATTTTTAGCTAATCTTAGCTTAGGCAAATATGAGAGCACTTACTTTGCAGTAATTTCCTCCTCTGTTTACTATCTAAGGGAGGTCACACACCAAACTTCTCCAGCATTCCCTGCAAGAAGGTGTGAGGGTATGCTATTTTCCTGTTGGATATTGTGGGGTTCTTAAAGGGAGACATTATCCTCTACTTGCTAAGGTCCACACAGCCACCTAATAGATATTAGGTAACTCATTGCAAGCCAGAACTTCTAATTATAAACTAAATTTCCCTTAGCTGGTCACAAAACTGTATAATGTAGTTGTTGATACCTACTGAATATATGTAACAAATAGCTGTATTAGTGAGCATGTTAATAATTCAAAACTTATGGACCCACCCAGAACTGAAGAACTAAAAACTACTGGCATTATTGTAGCTCCGAGTGCCCGCCTGCTCTCGGCCCTGTGTCTGGCCTCCTGGAGTCATCGTTCTCCTGAAATTTGAATTCATCACTCCCTTACTTTGCAAAATGTTTTTTCCCCCCAAATATGGATTTTTAATGTGTATTTAGCTTGGCTAAGCACTGCAAAACTTTGAGACCTTTATCTCCAAATGGATCTGAAGTTGGCACATGGAGTGTAGCAGGGGCGCCGATCTTCCTTAGCAGGCCTGAGGTATTCGGCTCCTTCTTTCCCAAGAAACCGGCCAAAGTTCTACAAATTCTCCTGGTTTCTGTCCGTGGGAGTCACAAATTTCCCATCTACTAGAGGTGTCTGTATAGCTGTTGTCTTAAGTGGGGTAGAGTCTTTACAACATTACAACAGAGTGGACTTGAGGCTGGCTGCCATGTTAGTGGGGAAGCCCTGCCTGGCTGTCCGGGAGCTGCCGATGAACCTATTGCAACCACCTCCACGATTTCCCTTCACTAACAAGTAACAAAGGGCAGGATCACTGTTACTGTTAATCACAGAAATCCATATATTCACTAGTGATTTCCATGGGCTTCCTTTAGACCCGCTAAGGCCCATGATTTCCTCACCCTTCTTCTAGAAACCATGTCACTGTCAGCATCCCACAGTTGTTCATAAAGCTGCTAAGAACTGTGAAAAGTCTGAGAACTCAGCCTCCCTGCGAGCTACCAAGGTAGCCTGCCATAGTTTCATGGATCCAGCAGAAGACCCCAACGGCTGGCTCACAAAGGACTCCACTACGCAAGGCATACCAGGCAGTATGAGTGTCAGCAGATTGTTCTCCCTCAGTTCTATGGGGAGATGCAGTTGGGGCGCAGAGATACCTGCACACTCAGAGGGCTGCACTCCAGAAGGAACCTTGAGCTCAGGGAGCCTGGGGCCTCTTAAATGGCCAGTAGCAAGCCTGCCTTGGTTCTGGAGGGAGACCACTAACTCTGTCTACTCAGGCTGGTCACTACACCAGCACCCTTGGAAAAATGTTTTAGAACAAAGGGCAGCCAGCGCCTCTCACAAGATGTGCAGAAACAAGAGAGGACCACAGACCCTCATATGTTCCCACGAGCTGTTACACTTCTACGCAAAAATAAAATAAATAAATCTTAAAAAAAATTCTTAATGTGCATTTGTTTTAAGCGCTTTCTGAACCCAGAAGTACCAGTTATACTTCTAGAGCCTCTCAGAGGCGCTGTGTGTCTCTGTGAAGCAAAGGGTTCCCCAAAAGGTACAGGTGTATTACGGTTCACATATAGGAGGCTTTGTTTTGTTTGTTTTTCACTATTAAGCAGGAAGGAACAATAATTTGCCTCATAATATTACCTTGGAATTTAGTCATTCTCAAAGACACAGATCTGCCATGAGACAGCTCTATGAAGATGCGTAAAGCTCCAGCCAGTGTCAATGTGGCCAGCAAGGCATCTTGAAACGGCATCAGCTCATCTTTATAGCAGAGCCCCTACTTTACATTATCTTACAATTTGCACCTGTTCTTCCCAGATCTGCCAGTTTTCCCATGTTACTAATGTACTGACCCCTTCTTCCTATTACCCTGTAATTTATACCTTTCCTCTAAGTCCATCATAATCCCTGCATTACTAACAGACTGACCTCCCCTTTCTATTATCCTGCAATTTACACCTTTTCCCCCTGACTCCAGGAGAGTTCCCAGGTCACCACTAATGCACTGACATCTCACAATTTGTGCTGCATTCCTTGCAATTTGTACTCATTTTTCAGAAAAGCAGGGGGGAAGGGGGGAGCTGCACTGTTATTGTGTGTCTAGGCCTGAAGAACAGAGACTGCTGAAACGGGGATGCTGGACTCACTAGGCCCCGCACAGGGCTCCTCGCTGGACTCACTAGGCCCCGCAAAGGGCTCCTGATTCTGAAAGGCGTTCAGAAGCGACGAAATACGAGGGGCTGGGCCCTGAGCTGATGGCTCAGCACAGGTTGCAAAGGAAGATGTCGATGTTATAATCTGTCCTTTAGGAACGCTTCGGGGCTCCACAGGATGAGAAGCATCGCTGCCAACGAGCTTCATTTACATCAAATGTGTTCTTTTTTATTGTGCTCATATGAAAGAGATGCTTTTTCATATATTAGCAAACTTCCCTCACTTCATACTATTGCTTTTGCCGTATTTCCTCTGCCACTCTGAGGAAAGATTTCCTGCAGAATGTGCCACCTACACTGAGTCCTGAATGAGGTAAACTGGGTGACACAAGGGGAGGAAGGACCGAGAGTGCTGTGCAAAGGCACAGTGGCACAAGTCTAACCCCTTTCGTGAACAGTCTGATAGAAGAATCTGGATATTCTATTCTGTGTGGCTGGGGACCATTAAAGAGGCATTTTCAGCAAGGAGAGTAATGTGCTTTTCCTCGAAATCAGAATAAATCTCTCAGATGGTGGGATGGAGCTACATTAGAATGGAGAAGATACCGGAGCCGGAAACAAACGAGCTGAGGCCACGGTGAGCTGGTGAGGAGATGACACAGGCTCAACGGTGTCCCCCAAAAGTCACATGTTGAAGTAGCAGTCTCAGTGCCCAGAATGTGACTATTTAAAGAGACAACTTAAAGGATGTTTGAAGAATCAATTCAGCTAAAATGAGGTGGGTCTTCATCCAGTATGCCAGGTGCCCTTAAAAGAAGAGGACACAAGGAAGCAGATGCATGGGGGTGAGCCCCCATAAGCCGAGGAGAGAGGCCCTGGAAGAAACCAAACTGCTGCCACCTGAATCTCAGACATCCAGGCTCCAGAATTTAAGAAAATAAATGTCTGTTGTTTCAGTGATCTAGTCTGTGGTATTTGTGAAGAACGGTGGGGGAGAGGCGCTCCCCCAGATGTGTGAGAGAGGAGCTGATGCTGGGGATTCTGGTAAGGCAGTGGGATACATGGGATCGTGAGAAAAGCAATACAGGAGCGAGGAAGATGGGGCAGTCTGGGGTGAAAGACCAGATAAAGCATTTAGAAACTGTGTTGTGTATGAGAGCGTGGGGTCCCCCAGGGAGAGCGATTCAGGAGGAGATGGAGGCATGCGTCTGGAGCTCAAACAGGGCTGAGATAGAGGAATGGGATGTGTAGACGTCCACGTGCAGGCAGAGGCTGTGAATGAACCTCCCAGAGAAAGTCTATGGTAAAGAGGAGAAAATTGGGAGGGGCAGGCAGGCAGGGAGGCCATTCAGAGAAGCCAAGGTTACATCCATGGAAACAGGGTAATGAGGCCAAGAAGAATTTTAAAAAGACCAGACCCAGGAACGGGGACCATCACGGGCACCAAAGGAAGGGGCTATTTCATCAGGGGAGTGGTGATCGGGGTTGAGCATGGAGGTAAGAGACTGTAGCGTGTCCATGGAATATGACAATTAGGAGATCACTGGGGAATTTAGCAAAATCATTCAGCAGAGCTGCTAGAAGTGAAAGCCTGCTGCACTGAGTTGAGGAGTAAAGAGATCGGGGGGCCATAAAACAGCATTCCTCTTGTGAGAAGCTTGGCTGAGCCAAAGCTTGGGGTCAGGCAGGGTCCAGAGTGGGTTCAACCGTTATTGTCAGCAGCGGCGGTGCTGGTGGTGCCAGGAAGGGGGAAACAGTTCTGCTAAGCAGATGGGGAAAGAGGGGCCCCATCTGAAGGCCAGAGAGCCCGAGGCCTCTTTGCCATGCTCTCTCATCAAGGCCTCCTTGAACATCATCCTCACAATGAGTTGTTCCTGGCCCCACTGGGGGTGGCTGATTAGAATTAGAGCAACTCCTACTCAAATGCTCCTGGGGGCACATGGCCCATTTGGGGACAGTTCCTGATGGGCTTCCCTGCGATGTGAGATGGATTATACTCATTTGATACTATGAAGGGCTAAGCGCATTCAGGGGAAAAGAAGAGAGGGACAGTCAATCAAGGAGGTGAAGGGGAACTCGATCTGGCAGGGCTGCTTGTCATCATTAAAGTTAAATGAATTCTAGTCCCTTCTACGCATCGGCTGTCACCCCTGGACCGCAAATCTCTTACCTGCAACCATATGCCAGTGTTAAAGCCAGACACCCACACAATGCAGGTAACTAGGAGGAACCCAGCCGCGGCTGAACGGAAGTCCGTCTGTCGTAGAGATGACGGCCCTAGAGCCAGGGCTTCAGGCTCTGATGCCCAGATCCTGCTTACAAGGCAAGAATGAGCTGGCTGAGCATCCAGAGCTGATGTCTACACCCGCTCATGAGAACAAGATAGATCAGGGAGGGAAGCGTGTCTGAGACGGTCAGAGACCAACTCTGCGTGGATGACTGATGTTGAGAGAATTTAAGGTTACATCATGAAAACAGGGTAATGAGGCCAAGAAATGGGGTTTAAAAGGTAGATGAAAGTAGACTGGTGGGGATAGAAACCTAAAGACCAGTCAGAACAAGGGGATGATGAAATGTTTGGGGTTTATGGTTGTCTTACTTCACTGATCCTCAGGACACCTTTCTCCACTTTAAAATCTCTAAAACTGCAATGCATGGTGCAGCCACTGGCATCTTAGCATCATGTCATCATTTAACAAGCAGGTTTTTTCCCATTCATTAGTGACGCATAATATGGTGCCCGAGATCAGTAACTTCTCAGACGACGTGAAGGGTGTGGCAACTATTTGGATCTTCTGCTTTGGTAGAAGTACTCAGCTTTAGCCACAGGGAAATCCTAAGCACAATCTCAAAGACAGTGCCTCACAGGGACCCCTTTGTGTAATAAGACCCTCAGTAGCTGTGGGAGCAACTGTGAATTTAATTGTCCACTCAAAACAGCAAGCAGTATACTAGCAGAAAGTGCTGTTATGAAGTCTCATAAGTAAAGACATTCAGGTCCCAAAACTCAGTCATAAAGGGTCCAATTCTTACAACTTTTTGTTGAACTGTTCCTATGTTTGTAATTATTCTGTGCCTCCTTTCCAACACTGGCGTGTCGCCCATTTCCTAACTGGATGAGGGGAGAAAGGTTGGAGACTCGACTATTTCAAGACAGACAAAGGTCCTAGCTGCAGTTGGGACACCCTAACAGAGGGTTCTGGAGAATGCTTGGAGACAGTAACCTTTCACCAGATGAACTTGGGTAGCTCTGATTCTGGAAGTTTGTATTGCGTTCAGTGTTGACAGGGTCAAATCTAAATTCACATATTAGAAACTCTATTTTCACTGCTGAGTATGGGATGAATTGATTTATTTGCTTATTTTTAAATGCGTCTACTGGCCTTTAGAAGCTATTATTTACCTAAAGGTAGTTTTTTGAACTTTACAAACATGTTGTGTGCTACCAACTGTCCAAATATTTTAAATAAGGAATTAGATATGTACAAAGAAACAATCTAAACCCAAAATAAGAAAATGAAAGATGGAATTCATTACCAAATGTTTTCCTAAATCATATTTTTAAAACAATGATTTTCACAGCTATTATCATACTGTATTTGAAAAATATTTTCTTAAAATATCAAATCCTATGAATACCTAAACCAGTTTTCAATGCTTTATATAGAACGCGGGGTATATATTTAATAGTATTCAATATGTCTACTTTAGGTAGTTATTTTAATGGTTATTACAATTCAGTGTTTATCTTTCTTTTTAAATTGACCTAAGGAACAATTAACAAATGCGAATATTTATCTTAACCGTCTTTGAGGCCTAAATTCTGGTTTCATCTTGACTTTTCTCATTTTCACCTTGTACCTGATCACTTTACAAGGCATATGTCTCTTTCTTCCTTTAATTGCTTTTTGTACTTCCTTCTACATTCTTTTTTTTCAATGCTTGTTGCTAAGCAATATGCATAACATTAGAATACATACTCATTATCTTTGAACATTGTCTACTTGGTATTATTTTCCTCTATTCCTTTACTTCACTTGAATTGACCTAACCTGGACTTTGTTTTCTATTGACCATTTTGCCAAAACACATTCCCCATCTTCCTGTCCTTTGATCATTGCTCAGTAGCTATTGTATTCAATATTTAGCCCCATTTTTTTTCTATTCTCCATTGTTTTTTGCAAAGCTCGGGTGGACAGACTCATAGGACTATTTTTCTTTTAAGTCTGCTTTCTTTGTCTTACTTCTTTCATTTGTATTTAAAGACATGAGAAAGACACCTCTTCTTTTATGAAATTCAGGTCACTTCCTATTACTTTCCTTTTATCACTTTTGCAGTTCCAGATGTTGGTTACTTTCAGGACCAAAGCACCTATCATTGCCCTCCTCTTCCTATCCCTTACTGAGTGAGATTGAGTGAGTATAATATGACTGGTCTAATTCTGGAAAGCCTTGTCATGGACTCAACTTAAATTTGTTCTATTTTTCCATGAACTACAATACATTTCATTTATTTAGCTGCCAAACTGAACCACCAGAAAAAGTCCTCTAATAATCCAAGCAACAATAAGCAAACAGGCATTTTAATTACTCACAAACATATACCATCCTCTTCTTTTACACACACATCTGCATAAATATTTCTGACGAACACAAGGGCATGCTTCACTGTGACCAAACCTCACTTGTAAGCCTCCCCTGCATGCGGGGCTGATGTGGACATTGTAGGAAACCAGGGGCTTGTGCTCTTGGGGCAATAGTCCTGAGCCAGGCCAACCCTGCCAAGTGACCTGAGGTGACAAGAGTCTCTCGGTCACGAGGCACAGAAAAAGGATGTGTTCCCCATTACATCCTTCTAGCTAGAACACTGAGCTCAGGGCAAGCATGTAGCTTTCTGTTATTGCTGCAACCGCTGGCACCTCCTGGGACCTCCAAGATGCTGTTACCTTACCCTGCCCTCCCCCATGCTAGAGATTGGATAAATAAACATGCTGCACCTGTGACAGCCCACCTGGTCCCAGCTTTCACTAACACGTTTGATTCCTGTCTTTCCTCAACCTCTTACTGTCCTCGCTCAGATTCTGCTTGACCCTGCTGGTCCAAAGCAGACACTGGTTCTTATTATCATTCGGAGAGACAGTGATTTCTAGTAAGATGCGGATGGGTTTATGACTCAGGATTACCTGATATTCAGCTTAATTTACTCTGGCCATATCTTATAAGGTCTTGCCTTTTGTAATCTTAAAAAGAGAAAGGTAAAGATGCTTCCCCTAATACCACAAAGGGATATTGTGGCATTCCTGAAGAACTTTAAGCAAAATTCATCATGTAGAAAATGTCTGGAATGAAGTTGTTCTATGAAAAATATCAGATACATATTGTCATACACACACACACACACACACACACACATCTGGCCTATTAATAATTTTTCCATTTCTACTTGAAGTTTTGCAAGCATACCATTCTTAATCTTCACTGGATGACTCTTTTTTCTTGAATTCTGGACCACAAAGCCAAATGAAAAGGGCTCAAATTAATTGATGTCATCCTCCAAGGTTCTTAGTATGTTTTGAACATATCTTAAGCTGAGAATTTGCTCCCATTTTTTTCCTTTGGAAGGTGGTTTATAATAAGTTGAAAAATGATAATGGAAACTAGATTAAAATATGGGAAAAAGTAAATGTTAATTACTTAAAGGACAACAAGTGATAAAACTATGCTAACCATGTCTATAAACTCTGTGGCTTAAGATTTAGAGAAGCAATTAGTGTAGATATCAAGAGTACAAGCTTTGGGATTAGTCAGCATAGTTTCCTTGTCTAGTTCACTAAAATTAAAACTAATATTACTTATAAGGGCAGTGGTTAAGAATGCAAGGTCAAAAATTTACAAGGAAATGCAAGGAGTTAACAGTCAAGACAATGCAAAAGAAATTACAAAGCTGTAGAACTTACACTACCAATTATATAGCCCTATAATTGGTATTACAAAGCCCTATAATTAAGAGTACAGTATTGGCATAAGGACAAATAGATCAATGCAAAGTAAGAGACTCCGGGGAACCACGGATGTTCCCTTTTCTCTAGTCTGGGGGCAGTCTAGAAGCAGATTTCCTTTTTCTTCAGAGAACCTGTCTTTTTTCTCATAGCCTTTAACTGATTAGATGAGGCCCACTGACATTATGTAGGGTGATCTGATCACATCTTAAAAATACCTGTACAGCAACATCTAGACTGATGTTTGATCCAAAACTCGGTATACGTCCTAACCAAGTTCACACAGAAAATCATCCCATTTGCATTAGGCAAAGATTGCTAAGACAAGACCAAAAAAAGCACAAATTATTTAAAATGTTGATGAACTGAACTTTATCAAAGATTAAAAAAAAACTTTCTTTAAAAGAAAGCATTAAGAAGATGAAAATAAAAGTCAATGACTGGAACCTATATCTGGAATATACAACTTTAGCAAAAATTTTAAAGTGGACAAAGAGTCGAACATTCACTTTATTACAAGAGAATAAAGGGACAGGAAATACCTGTGTTTAATTTAAGAGTCATAAAGGAAGTATAAATTAAAAGTTCAAGGTGATAACCACTATAAATCCTTTAGAAATGACAAAATACAAATACAGAGCAATAAGACCAAGGGCTACTCACAATGAACAGCACATAACAGTGTTCATATTTTGTTTCTGAGAATGAAATTAGTACAGCCACTTCAGAAAAAGTTTGCCATGGGCCTCCCCGGTGGCGCAGCGGTTAAGCGCTGTGCTGTGGAGCTGCCGGCAGGGGCGACGTGAGTTCGATGCCCGGCCAGGGAGAATCCCACATGGCGCGGCAGACCTCTGCTGCCTTACCCGCTGCTCCCCTCAGCAGTGTATTTCTGATCTGCCTGTTCTGCTCCCCACTCTGTCTCTGGTGAACCCTCTCACCGCCCCACGCCTCTAGCCTGTACCCCCAGCTTGTATGTATAAATAAAAAATAAATCTTTAAAAAAAAAAAAAAGAGAAAAAGTTTGTCAGTTTCTTATAAAATTAAAAAATACCCTTAACATCTGACCTAGAACTCACACTTACTAACCCAAAAGAAATGAAGCCAATACCCAAACAAAAACCTGAATGCAGATATTCAGAGCAAATGTTTATGATTGCTCCCCACTCCCTGGAAACAACCCAAATAAAACTGTGGTATATCTACTCAATGGAATGTAACTCAGCAATGAAAAGGAACAAACCACTGATACATGCGGCATGGATGAATTTCCAAAATGTGAAGAAGTCAGGTGGAAAAAAATTCAAACTGTATGGATTCCATTTACATGACAATCTAGAAAAGGCAATAATATAGATACAAAAATAAGATCAAGTGCCAGAAACTGGGAATAGAGGGAAGAAAGAGAAAGGGATAGAATTTTATTGTTGATGAAGTTGTTACTTACATAACTGCATACTTTTTATAATACTCATATGACTGTTTTCCCATTAATGTAGAGTTACACACTATGTAAATTATTGCAAATTACAACTCAATATAACAGATTTAAAAGTATTGGCACTGAAGTCAAAAAGGAGGAAAAAATTGTTTTATCAGGATGAAATTGAATAGGGAAAGAAAAATAGAAATATGTGTCCAAAAAGAAAGTATGTGAAATTTCAAATTGTTAAGGAAGAAATTGTTCACATAATTTTAAATCCTTGTTCACCCACTTTTAAAGAAAAATGATGAGGGCCTCCCTGGTGGCCTATGGCTTAAGTCTCAGTGTTATCACTGCTACAGCCTGAGTTTGATCCCCAGCCAGGGAGCTGACCCACATGGCGCAGCAGACCTCTCCTGTCTCGCCCATTACTCCCCTCAGCAGTGTATTTCAGTAAATCCACCTGCTCTGCTCCCCACTCTGTCTTTGGTGAATCCTCTCACCTCCCACACCTCTGGCCTACACCCAGTTTTTCTATGCAAAAATAAAGAAAAGAAAAAAATCAAAGAAAGATGATGAGTATCAAATCACTATGGTATTGAAATTCCACCATACACATTTAAAAGACTGACATAGCAATTTCATTTTAAAACATCAATATTTACAATACCTTGGAAATTATATACTTTGCAACCATTTATTCTTCCTTTGAAAAATTGTCGGTATCGATCTAATAAAAGCACAAAGAAGTATATAATTTTTTTAAAGATTTATTTATTTATGCATACAAGCTGGGGTACAGGCCAGAGGCATGGGGCAGTGAGAGGGTTCACCAGAGACAGAGTGGGGAGCAGAACAGGCAGATCGATGGAAATACACTGCTGAGGGGAGCAGCGGATGAGGCAGGAGAGGTCTGTCATGCCATGTGGGAATCTCCCTGGCTGGGCGTCGAACTCACGTCGCCCCTGCCAGCAGCTCCACAGCACAGCACTTAACCGCTGCGCCACCAGGGAGGCCCAGAAGTATATCATTTTTAAGAATCCTTTTAGGGAGTTATAAAGACCCCTGCTCAAGAATACTATTTCCCAAAACTCTGTCACAGATGAATGACAGGTGTGGCCAGATATGAGATATGTGCCCCAAAGTCTCAGGGAGGCAGACATTATGCCTTCAACCCAAAGCAACTTGTCTATCTAAATGTGCTTTACAAATACTCATTGTCTATGACAGCAATAAGGGGAAAACAACTTAAGCTGTTTTCAATTATTCACTATTTTCAAGTAAGGCTGCAATCTTTCTCTTGGTAACCTGTGTAAGAATTTCTTCAGGTCAGTGCTTTACAAATTTTTTCACCTTTGATCTACAGGCGACTGGATACAAAAATACAGAATTTTCTTTCAATGAGATCTAACATAGCAATAACAATGAATGAAGTACCAGAGTTACGTGTATCATTACGGATGAACCTCAAAAACTTAATATTGAAGTAAGAAAATCATCATGTGGATAACACTTGAAAACATGTCAAACAAGAGAATGCATTATTTATGAATAAATATCTATGCCATGATATTAAAACATTCACAAGATTGATAAATACCCAAATATAGATTAGCACAGTTCTCTCTCTAGAGACAGAAAGGAATTGGGGGAAATCACATAGGAATTTTCGACTACATGAGTAATATTTTATTTCTTAAGAAGTTTGAAGTAAATATGGCAAATGTTAAGACTGGGTAAAGCTAGGTAGCTAAGACGCAATTACATTCTATTATTGCTCTCTGTACTTTCCTGGGTTTAAAATATTTCCAATGAACACAAAAAGGTGAAAGTATGTATTGGCACTTGGCATCTGGCAGGAGGCCTGGCTGATTACAGATTTGATCATATAGGTGTGAAAGAAAGAAAATCAACAAGATGGGGCCAAAGGAAAAAGAATTAATAGTAAATGAAAAAGAACTGCTGCAAAGGAGCCCTGTGGCCAGCCCTGCCCACTGACACAGAACAACAGAAGCTGCTTCTGGAAGCCTGGCACCTCCCTGCCTAGAGCTACCTGCCCACAGCGTCTGGCCAAAACAGGCATTTCCTTGTGATAACATCTGTTATCTCCTAAGTTCTTGTCCTTCTCATGGATAAACTATGTCTAATGAATTTAAGGTACCATTTTATTACGTTCTCTGGAAATTAACATATGCCCACACCAAAAACAAGAAAGTCAAACCACCCAATGACTGCCAGGGGTGGGGAGTGGAATGTAACTCCCCCTTTTCTAAGAAAACCCCACCTATGTCAACACTCTTATAAACCAAACTGATAGTGGGCAAATGAAGAGCTTTAAAGTTTGGCCAAAGGCAGTGCCCCAATTGTTTACCGGTCACTATCTTGGTTCCGCATCCACGCGCACAATTGCAAGACTACTCAGGCTTAGGGGACAATAACATTGGGATTTATTTAACAAACAGGGAAAAACAAAGAATTACTGAAGTTAGCATATGGCTGCTTACCTTACTTAAAACAATGTCCAGTCCTTTAAGTCCCAGAAAAGTAACAAAGATGGCGTCTCCCGCCACTGCTGACATGGAGCTCCTCTTCTAAACAATAGGCCACAATTCCAAAATGGTGTCTTCCTTCTCCTGCAGATGTACGACACTCAGAGTGTAGGCCAGGTTCCAACTCACGAGGACGACACAAAACACAACTGGAGATGCTCCCGAAACTGCCATGGCGGCCCAGCACAGCACCAGGCCAACAACACTGCAAACAGCAACTACAGTGGCCAGATGGCCCAACAGACTGCACTCACGCATTTTAGGAAGGCACCCGCTTCGGGCCTTTGCCTTCTTCCTTCGGCTGCAATAAAGACAAAACTGGGAGCAGTTTCCGTCGCTTGCCTACTTGCAAAGCTTCCACGTTCCTGGCCCCAAAGTCACTAAAGATTTAAAAACATTTCTTCTTTTCCTACATCATGGCGACTGCTTCCTCTATTCCTTCAGCATGGCAACTGCCTCTTTCATTCCTATATTATGGCAACTGAATCTCTTTCTCCTTCAGTCTCCTCTTTATTTTTCATCAGAAACTCTGCCCCAAATGCAAACTTAGCAGTTTACCTGGGGCTATTCATTCTCAACTGCAAACCCCTCCAGGGGGCACCACATTTACTGGACTTTGTACTCAGCCCAGTTATAAAATCTGGAGGTCAGGGGTGGGTTGTTGAAGGAATTGACAGGGACCCCTTTCCCACCAGTGTCTACCTCCAGGTTGGAATCATTACTTTATCTTACAAACTGTCTATCGACCTTTATCCCAACCAACATATGGCAGGTACACAATCTTCAGAGCCCAAAGAATCAGAAAACTTAATCAAGTCTGGAGATTAAATACACATCATTAACTCTTTAGTTAGCTAATTATTGGAAGCTAAAATGAAGGCCAGTCTGGATACTGTCTTCAAGTTCTAAGAAACTCAAAGACAATCTGATAGCTTTGAAATGATAAAGATCCATTATCATGTCTGGCATAGCTTATTTTCCTGCAGTCTTTAATAAATTAATTCATTGAGTCATCCAACAAGGATTAAATGATCCTATTTGGTGCTAACCTGAACAGCCAGAGGTGATTGGGACAGGTCAGACCAGTTCAATGCTCTCATGTGAGCAGCAGACAATAAAGCAAACAAGAAGAAAGAACACCTTCGTAATGGCTATGTGCGAAGGGTATAAAACCAGGCAGTAGGGATTTACTGTGGGGTGGCTGAGGGTGGGGAGTAGAGTGAAGTCTCTTTAGATAGGGAAAGCCTCTATGATGATACAGTGTTAACAGGGAACCAAATGCAAAGAGCTGGAGTAAAAGGTGCAAAAGTCTGGAACAACCAGATGCACCTGACCACAGAAGCAAAATGAATTAGATGTATGCTTTCAAAGCCCATAGAAATACAAGGACATTCCTGATCACACAGTTGTTTGAAAGTTTCAGAATTTGTTTTTAAAAAGGTTAAACAACATGAAATAGGTTTTGTCTTGCTTTGTTTAACCTCAGGACTTAGAGATGTTAATGGTGAGGTTTTACTGGGAATAGCCCTTTTTAAAGGAACAGCTCATAATATGTACTTCCCCTAACCTGCAGCACTCCATAGTAATATTGGGGGTTTTGAGAAAACATGTCAGTGTTTTCATCGACATTTTGATCCACACCATAACATTTTATCAGGAGAAAATAAGGGGGAGAATGAACAGGTTTTATTAAATCCTATGGAAAAAAATGAAATAGCTTTTACCTTAATGTTTTAGTAGAAATTTCATGAAGTGTTCTGTTTAATAGAAACTGATCTAAATGATTATTAGCATATCTTCAGTCATTAAAAAAAAAAAAGAATTACAACAGGCCAGTTAGACCTGAAAGTTTAAGGTAACTAGGATTATTTACTTGGAGAATCCTTGAATACATATTAGCTGATGATTTTATAACAGAATGGAAAGGGATCTAATGAAGGGCCTTTTTAATCCGAAAAAAGAATAAAGCTATTAAATCATATTTTAAAAGGAAAAATAAAAAAGGTAAACCTAGAAATAATTTTTTTCCTATCAATGAACTTTAAGAAGTATCAGACTTCAGTCACATAGTGTGAATTTTTATATGGTACTCAAGTAAAACAGTATTATGGCACTAAAACAAAATACCACTGAAGAGAAATAACAGGGATTCCATAAGATATTGACTGAATGACACTGGTAAAAATCAACCTTTTTCTAACATATGTACCAATCACTCTGAAAAGACAACAGACTGACGTAAATAGATTCTCGGGAACAGGTGTTCTGGAATAAAGCAAGCAAGCTTAGGCAGGGATCAAAAAAGCAGGTGACTATGAACAGTAAAATAATATTACAGTAAGTAAGACATTAAACATCTGTATCATATTTCAGCACATGTGCTAACACTCAAACTTTTCTTGAAGCTATAATGTATTTTCTTGGGGATGGATATAATAAGTAGTAGAACTCTTCATTTCAATCAGAAAAAAAAAATCTAGAGAACACTTACAGAGAGGAATGTGCTATCTGCTGTATTAGTTGTCAACTATATCCTAGATGGCCATCTTAAAGGTATTTAAAGACCATCTCCTGAAATCACTGTCCAATATGAGGGAGGGAATATGGCCAATGCAGTGATGAGAATGACAAGGAAGGGATTAAAACATAAAATGCTGACTTGTCTTTGTTTTTAAACCATGGTGCAACAGTCCTCCCCGTTTGCAGTTCTAGCTGCTACATCTTGAAGATGCAAAAAGGAGAAACGGTAAGAATAGCAGAAAACAATTAGCGGTCAAAGACGAAATAAGCTTTCTGTAGGAAGAAGAGGAAAACCATTCAGGCTCTCAATCCAGAAGATTATGGCTGAAAAAAATTCATGATAATTGGGATGATTTTCCAAATCTATACATTAGAGCTGTGAGACAAAACTGAGGATCAAAAGAGGCTGCAGGAAGACAGCTCCTTTTTATCAGTTTTATGGAAATGTATGGAATGTCTCACATCGGACAAAACAAAAATAAGAAAAACAATCAAGTATTTGTGAAATCATAGATTCTAAAGCCTGACTGAATTTGAATCTTAGTTCTGCAACCCTGAACAAGCCTTTAACCTGTCTCAGTTTCTTATCTATGAAATGGTTGTTATGAGGATGAAAATGAATAAAAAGCAGTGCTTGCAACACAGTAAGTGATCTAGAAGCTTCGGTGATGACTCATTGCCAGGTGAGTATCCACATGGCAAGCCTGGTTGCCATCCCACTGCCCTGGCCCCAGCTAGCACCTGGAAACTTGCATTTGGGGACGTCTCCCACCAAGATTCACTGCAGAGCGAACTGCCAAACCAAAACTGCTACCATTCGGAACACCAGCTCTCCTTCTGGAATTTGGTACATGCCAGGCAGAGACTACCTGCGTGATTAGCGACAACAAACTCCAGGCTATGATTCTCCGATGAGCTTCCCTGGCAACATTTCACGTGTTGTCACAACTTGTTTGTTGGGGGAATTAAGTGTGTCCTGAGTGATCCCCCTTGCGAGAGGACTCTGGAAGCTTGCACCTGGATTCTCCTGGACCTCACTCCATGTGCCTTTCCTTTTGCTAATTTTTTCACCATTAAAAGAAAGAGGGGGTGGGGGGAAACCACAGCAGTAAGTACAATTACATGCTGCATCCTTCCAGCCAATCATCAAAACTGGTGGTGGTTTGGGGGCCCATCAACACATCAGACATAGTTAATCATATCACACAAGGATATAAGTATAGGAAAAATGCATTTTAATAAGTCGTCAAGTTTGAGAAAAGTGATGTTTAGTTCTAATTCCTTGATTAAAAACAGAAATCATTGCTTATTTCTTCTCATAAATAATGGATGAAACAAAAAATTGAGATTCAATGATATGTTCATTAAATTATCACTACTTCCTGACAATGTGCTTTGATGCCACATGAGAAATACTTAGCTCATGCTTTCTAAATGCTATTCAAGTCAAGGACAATAAATGGCCAGAAAAATTTGGACATATCCTTTAAACAGCAATAGAATATATAACACAACTAAAATTTCAAACTCACTAGACTTTAGAAATTATATCACTAATTTTATATATTTTCTACATCTCTTACAAATAAGTGGTCAGTCTTTTCCACACTTAAATCTAATGCTCTGCACAATAAATCAATATTTGGAAAATAATTTAGAGAGAGAGGTTTAAGAGAAAAAGTATTTAATAATTCATGTGAACTTCTGTTTTTGGATTATCAAATCAATTCCCCCAGTGAAAAAAATTAGACTGCTAAATAAAACTCTAAAACAAAACTATCTTAAAGGCTGTGAGTAAAAAAAAAATAATGGGGCCAGGCTATATTCTTGGGGGAGCTGAAACCCAACAAGCTTAGTGGAAAGACAGCATCCCACTTAATTCTCAAGAGTAAAATTTGAAATCTTATGAAGAAAATACGGGTATCTCTCTGATTTGGGGATTAAAAAGGGCTTCTTAAATAGTTTACTATCATACTTCACAAAAAATTCATAAATTTAACAAAACTAAATTTCATTTATATTTCAAATGTTATCCTGAAGAAAGTGAAATGACAAGTCACAAACTGGGAGGAGATATTATCTTGCTATTTAACTGACCAAATACCAAAAACATACAAAGAACATGCTCAGATCAATAGAATCAGTAGAAAAATGGGTGAAAACCATGGACAGGCATGTCACAGAACAGACCAATAAAGATGAAGAGCAACTATAGCTGACCTGTTATGAATCAGGAAGTACAGTTGAAGCCCACAATGAGCTATTACATGTACTCCACTGAAAAAGATTAAGGAGTCGACAATACCAAGTGTTGGACAAGATACAGGTCAACAGATGCTCTCATTCACTGACAGTGGGAGTGCAAATTAATACAAGTTATTTGGAAGTATCACTTGATATGTTAGCACTATGTAAGTAAGCATCTATAAACACTATAGCCCAGCAATTCTTCTCCTAAGTACAAATCCAAGAGAACACTTACACTTGGGCTCCACGAGTTATGATACAAGACTGTTCATACATTATTAGTAGAAATAGCAAAAACAAATGGAATTGGGGTGGGGGGACAAAATCCGTATTATGAAGAAAACAGATCATGTGAAGTATATCTAAAATGCGTAAATTATAATTATTCACAAAACAGGGATAAATAACCTCTTGTTGAGTGAAAAAGGCAATAATAAAAATACATACAGATACTCTTTTATATGTTTTTAACATGAAGATTAAGTGGAAGAGAAATACTCAGGTCTGTGTATACAGACACATGAGCATTTATGTTATGTCTGCACGTGTGTGTGTGTGTGTGTGTGTGTGTGTGTGTGTGTGTGTACACACAGTGTGGTTCCCCAGCAGGAAAGCAGGAAGACAGGATGAGGGAGCACATGGGTATATGTAAGTTAGTGGTAGTATTTTGTTTCTTGGCTTCAATGTGCTAATTTTATTGTTAAACACACTAACTTAAATAAAATAACTTAGCTAAGCATGGGAAAATTATATTTAAAAAAATTAACTGCACACATTTACAAATTTATATCTTGTTACTATCTGATCCAAACTATTGCACCAGCATCTTAATTTATGCAAACTGCTAATATGCCATTTTGGAATAATTTACCATAACATTTAACTTATTTATACAACCTGTGGAAAGACTAGCATGTAAACATCAGTGAAAAACAAGAGAAGAAAACAGTATATGTTGCTTCCATGAAGCTGATTGAAGGAAGTTTGATAAACAGTTCCTTCAGGACTAGGAAACTGAAAAGATGCCAAGAACAAAAAGCTGAATGCACTGAGACCTATCAGTCAAGGAAATATGCTCTAAAAATACACACCAGCTTGATCAAAATAAGAACAAAGCTGTGATTCTATAATCCATGTGCTACACATTGAAAGTTTATGCCCCCCGACAATTCTTATGTGAAACTTCACCTCCAAAGTGACAGCAGTAGGAGGTGATCCTTTGGGAAGTGATTAGGTAATGAGGCAGAGGCCCCTATGAGGTCAGTGTCCCTACAAAAGGGGCCCCAGGGAGCTCTCCTGCCTCTTCCGCCCCACACAGAGAGACCAGGAAGTGGGCCCTCCCCAGACACCAAATCTGCCAGCACCCAGACAGACCTTGGACCCCTAGAGCCTCCAGAACTGCAAGAAATAAATCTGTGTTTAAACCTTCCAGTCCGGGCCTCCCTGGTGGCGCAGCGGTTAAGTGCTGCGCTGTGGAGCTGTCGGGCAGCGGCCGTGAGTTTGACGCCCAGCTGGGGAGACTCCCACATGGTGCCGCAGACCTCTCCTGCCTGCCCGCTGCTCCCCCCAGCAGTGTATTTCTGTCGATATGCCTGTGTTGCTTCCCACTCTGTCTCTGGTGAACCCTCTCACCACCCCACGCCTCTGGCCTGTACCCCAGTTTGTGTGCATAAATAAATAAATCTTAAAAAAATAAAAAGAACTTCAACAAATTAAAAAAAAAAAACCTTCCAGACCATGGTTCTCCATCAGCAGCCCAGATGCACTACGAAGACTCGCCAAGCCGGGGCGAGGGCCTGGCTCTTCATCTTATCTTCACCCACCGGGATGTGCGACATTGGGTGGGTTACTTAACCTTTGTGTATAATTAATAGACTCTGTACTGAGTGTTCTTTAAGCATCTTTTTATTGGAGAAAGTCTATGACCCTACAAAGAAACCAGTCTTAGAATTAGCAAAATCACGATGACACTTCCTTATATAAGTAGCAGAGGTAATTTAGTATCAAGAGCCTTTGGAGATTGACAATATCTGCCAGCCCCACAAAGAGGACTGAGGCGGTAATAAACCATTACCGCGGTACTCGTGCAAATGGAAAAGGCAGGTCACACCCGAGAGTGTTCGAATCGGGGGTGAACTTACTTTTTTGTAGAGCAGACATGTTTGTGGTATTGCCTTTTCACATGATGACAGTGAGGGAAAAAAATCTTTTTTTTTTTTAAAGATTTACTTATTTATGCATACAAGCTGGGGTGCAGGCCAGAGGTATGGGATGGTGAGAGGATTCACCAGAGACAGAGTGGGGAGCGGACAGGCAGATCAACTGAAGTACACTGCTGAGGGGAGCAGTGGGAGAGGCAGGAGAGGTCTGCTGCGCCATGTGGGAATCTCCCTGGCTGGGAATCAAACTTGTGCTTCAGTGGCTCTGGACACTTTCACAGTGCTGCGCTTAACCCGATGCGCCACCAGGGAGGCCCGAGGCAAAAAAATATTAATTAAAGCATTAAGATTTAACCATTAAATCCTAGAGTATAAAAGAATTTGAAAAGGAATGTAAATCTTCAAGAAGCATCATTCACACTGCCTTAAATAAGAGAAAAAAGAGGATTTGAAAATAGCGTGAGCACCCAGAAGAGTCAGAAGGTAGATCCTGTTACTCTGGCCTAATGAGACCACATACATTCTTTGTTCCCTCTAAAACCTCTGGGAAAAAATATATATTCAAATATATAGCAAGAGACACCTTATTTTTATTTTTTTAATTTTTTAAAATATTTATTTACTTATGCATACGAGCTGGAGTGTAGGCCAGAGGTGTGGGAGGTTGGGGAGGATGAGAGGATTCACCAGAGACAGAGTGGGGAGAAGACCCCACTGAAATACACTGCTGAGCGGAGCAGCGGGCGAGGCAGGAGAGGTCTGCTGCACCATGTGGGAAGCTCCCTGGCCGGGTATTAAACTTGTGCTGCAGTGGCTGTGGACAGCTCCACAGCTCTGCGACTTAATCCGTTGCACCACGAGGGAGGCCCCCACCCTATCTTTAAAAAAAGAAAAGATAACCCACACTAAGTGAGGATTTTTGTGACTCATAAATGAGCAAGGATTGGCCTCTAGAATATATAACGAACCTCTATAAGTCAGTATAAAAAAGGACAACTCAACATTTTGATATGAGCCCACAATATAAATAGGTAATTGACAAAGTGGGAAACCCAAATGGTTAGCAACCAGGATGTTGAACTTTACTAGAATCGGGAAAATTAAAATTACATCCAATGCCATTTTACACCTGCAAGATTGGTAAAAACTAAAGCATCTGGTAACAAGGGTTGATGAAGACGTGGAAGGAGAGGAATTCTGATACGCTGGTAAGTGAGAATGAGAAGGGCAACTTAGGAAGCGAGCGAAGGGCTGGCACCTGCCGTTCTACCCCTGCGCAGGCGTGCCCTGCCAACTCTCCCACATGTGGACGAGGAGACACTTTACAAGGTATTCACTGCAACACCATTTCTGAAGACAGCAAAAGAGTCCATCGACAGGAGAATGGATGTATAAATTATGGGACACATATAACTGGAAAAACAATGTCCTGGGCAAACTTCTTTTCCCTGTCTTTACATGTCCACGCACAGGGGCCTCCTTTGGAAGGATGGCCCCAGCTTTTCCCACCTCCTCACTCATTCCTCCTAGAGAAGTGAGTTATCTATTTGGTACTCCCTCCACATGCATATATATATTCTGCTCCCTAATGTCACAAGGCCGGGACCTCAAAGGGGTGATGGGCGGGGGGGGTGGGGGGGGGCGGGGGGAGTCCTGGATGAACCACACAGTCTAGTTGCAAGAGTAAAGCTGATTAGTTTTCTCTGCAGACTAGCAAGTCCACCCCTCCAAGAGAGCTAGCTCAGCCCCCCAAAAGATGATATTTTTATTTAGTACTCTAATACTTGTATCTATTTCTTAATTTATTCTAGGTAGGAAAAGTATGCTAGTTATTGTGCTCTCCCCAACCCCAAAGCCCCAAGAGAATACTATACAGCAGGGAAAACACACGGACGATACCTGGAGTCAATGTGGGTGAGTCCTAAAAATACAATGAACAGAGAAAAAAGCAATTTGTTTTTATGTAAGACTTGCAAATAAATTAATATGCATGATTTAAAAATACATGGAGCTGGTGATAAAACACAAAGGCACACATGAACGATCTTTAAAATTCCAGACGACAATCATCTCGAGGACAGGGGAAGGGGAATGCAATCGGGCAGGGCTACCTTGGAGCGGCACCCATGTTTGGAATGGAATGCTTTTGTTTCTTAACCTGGGAGGGACATATATGGATTGCTTTTGTGCCTTAAGCATTTCACTCACACACACACACACACACACACACACACACACACACACACACGCACACTCCTAAAGCATCCTGCCCTGTCACAGTTAGGCCTGGTCTGCTCTAAGAGAAACCCCTGGAACAAAGCCAGTGGGAAGAGGGATTGGCCAGGCCTGGAGATAGATACCAACTGTAGCACTGGCTTCTACAGTTTTATTCTAAGTAGGAGGAAAATCTATGAAGCCACAGAATCGAGGAGAGTTAGAAAGGATAAAGCAAAATAAGCATCCAAGGGATAGAATGCCACAGCAAGGCATGGAATAGATTCTAGAATTTACTTTCTTCAAAATGAAATTAACACTATTGCCTTTTTTAATAACAAGATCTTTGGGTTAATTATCTCTGAAGGAAGACTGAATGACTGCTCTTAGCAATCCATTACAAATGTATGGTAAATCATTAGAAAGTTTCACGCAGTGAAACCTTAAGTCAGTACATCATATGGTCTGAAGACGCACAGAAAGAGGCAGCCTGACTATGCCGTGATCTTCTAGTCTAGTTCAGACTACATGTGCGCAGAACCACAACAGTCTACAAATCTGTGTTGCTTCATTTCAATGATATATATTTAAAACTTTCACGTATCTTATTAAATGATTAACAATTTTTAATGCCCTTTCTCCGAGAGAGGTTTTCGCATGAAAAAGGCTTTTTGGCCTGATGCAGACCCAGGTCTTAAAAACATTTTTTTTCAAGTCTTACTTCTCCAATTGGGAGGACCAAATAAAGATCATGTTCACATTACAAATCACGGACATTTACCTTAGCTATTTGCTCCTGGACGTCATTTGACAATTTGAAACCTAAGGGTAAATAAGCAGTTAGAAAAGGCAGCTGGCCACTAATTGAAATAAAAGGTTTAAGGCAGGAAAGCTGGTTCTCAGTGAGAGTCTATCAGATTTTCTGCTGCATTTACGTAAACAGCCCTGTGGACTCTTTAGTTTCTTGTGTCCAGCATGGATTCAGAAAACATCTGCTTAGCTGGATTTAACTGATAATTAGGAAGAAACATGGTGAGGATCTCAGAAAGGATAGTACAACCCACTGGTGTGACTTTGATTTTGCATATAGGGCATGCTCAGAAAACCTGCAAGGCTTAAGGAAGCTGAGACAGAAATAACATGAGTACAATATAGTAGCAGTCAGTACAGTATAAATGTTTAATATGATACATGATATGATATAAAGTAATACAGTACAGATTACCATCATAGCTATCACATATCGCATCATGTGGGATAGCACATCTGCCTTTCAAATCTTACTTCAAATCTTCTTGCTCACTGCAATGCAGACTCCGGTTTTCTTTTAGTTTCTCCATCTTGACAAGTTCATGCCCAGTTGAATCTTTTCCATCACTTTTCCTCTTTCTAGATGGTTCTACTCCCATTTAGCTATCAGCTTTTCATCACTTAGGCCTTATTTAAATGTTACCCCTCAAAACATCTGCCCAAACCTCCCCATGTAAAACTGTCCCCCGCCCACACACACACTCAGTCGACCTCTCATTCCTGTTTCACTTGCTGTATAGCATGGTATCCACATCTGGCTTATGTGTTAACTCAGCTATCCTTTGCCTACATGGAACAAAAGGATGAATTCCTGGAGATTAGGGAACTTGCTGTTTCCGTGGCTCTCCCCTGGCACCCAGGAAGGTACTATGCACACAGTAGGTGCTCAGGAACCATTTAATTAATAGATTGGTGAATGCATGGCTGCCCAATTTAAAATTACTCAATTTCAAGGCTTCTAACAACATAATAGATTCATTCCCCATTTCAGCAAATTCAAAATCTTGACTATTGGGTTAACATAAAAACAGGGAGGGTAAAAGGAGCCGGAATATTTACAATAAATATTAGAGACAGCTGAACCCACTGAGAACACCCCTGAAGTGAAGGCTGTTATTTAATTTACCAATTTTAATCACATTAAAATCTGATCTGACCCATTAAAAACTAAAAATAAATCCTTTCACTATCTTTACACTAGGTACTAATTTAATTATATTCTGTTACAAGAGCTATTATATTATTTTCTATCCAAATTACCTTGTACTTTTCTAGCAATAATATGAGCTATCTCGATGTGTTGCAGGTATTCTTGTAGTCTGAGATTGTAAGAGTCGGAAAGCAATATGAACATATTACTGAATAAAATGCTAATAAAATGATTCCTTCTCTCAGCCAGAAAGAAGAGAGAAAACCCATTGGGTCAGGTCATCAGGATGGAAAGGCTCAGAGCAACGCCTAGTCTGTGCCACGCTTGACTCTGGCTCACGTGTCTGCTGGGATCCAAATAACAGTGTTTTACTGAACACACATTTAGAGGAGAAAGCTATCCCTTAAAAAACAAATTCAAGTATCATTCAAACCCAATTTTCCTGGCACAGTTTCAGAATCTGACTGTGGTGACTTTTTTTTTTTGTCGAAGTTAAATCTAAACCTCCTCATTTTTCAAGCTGACCTGTTACAACTAATAGGTTTTAAAATGTTGAAGAGCCACAGAAGCATAAAATACATTCCACTTTTATAAAATCAAAGATCATTCTGTCTGAAATGAAGTTTCATTTTTAAAACTTCATGCGTTTAGAAAAAAAATCATACGCTCCTGGAAGCCACGGTCATTTTCCATGGAAGAAAATGTTACTGGGGGAAGGCAGTCACACAAAAAGTGAAATAGACACTGTCAAAAAAAGACTTTCGCTATTTGGCAAATACAGAGCTTGTTTCCACATAATGGGTGGGAGGAAAGGGGAGGAGTAATTCCAGGTGTTTGCAGACTACAGACACAGGGGTTGCTGGTTTTTTTGGTTTTTTTTTTTTTTTTTTTTTTTAGCCATGTGAAAATGTTAGCATTTTAAAAGTCAATGTTAGCTTTTGGATTATGTTCTGAAAATTAAGGCACAAAACAGAACTGTGGTTTTATGGCATGTAAATAATCACAATTTATTACCTACTTTAAGATCATTTCTATAGACTTGCAGAGCTGTAAAAATGCATTAAGGCTGACTATAAAGAAACCTCTTAAACCACATCTCTGCACACATAGTAGGACAAAAACTCAGTGACTGATGGGGTCAAAAGCATGGCTCAGGTGAGATCCTTTGTGGGGATCCTTTGTTGGTGGGGAGAGCCTCAAGATCATCTCAGGTTTACTACTTTTGCTCTATCTCTTGGGCAAAATAATTCACGAGATCAGCTCGGATTCACAGTGGAGAAAAAATTCCACCTCTCTCAATGGAAAGAGACCGAGCCACGTCATCAAGGGACACCACAGCAGAGACTGGGGGTGTTGCTGTGGCCCCTTTGGCAGACAACCTACCACCCCACTCTCTGAATGCCTGTGGCCCTTTCTAGTGAAGTGGGTCTCTGAATAATAAGGTTGGGAGGGTGCTCTTAATTCCACGAGTTCAACATGGCAGATTCATTACAGTTCCCATAAAAATCCCCATCCTCGCACATTCACATGGGCATGGAGACCTGCTCTGTGGGGGTACAGCAATGTTCCAGATGTCTATGAGGACCGAGGCCCCAATCTCTGCACCCCTGAGCGCCGGTTCACATTCAGGAAGAGCTGAACAGCAGCCACACCAGGCAGACAGCATATGCTTAGCATGAAGTGAAGAGCTATGGAAGGCACCAGACCAGCCGAGAGGAGGGACAGTCGGAGGAAATAGACTGCAGGGGCCAGTCATGGGAAGGGGACCCAGCCTCATCCTGAGGGACAGCAGGGCTCACACAGCAGGGTGCAGCGGAGGGCTATCCCAGCAAGGGCTTAGCCAGCACAACAGGGTTTCGGGGCAGAAAGAGCATGATGCGTTTAGCGATTACCCATCAGGAGGGAGGTCAGAGCAGAACCCCGGAAGGCAGGAGGGACCAGAGAGCCTCAGCCTTGCACGCCGAGTTAGGGGTCTGGCCTTTAGCCTGGTCTCTCAGGGGGAGGCCAGACAGCAGACGAAGGAGATGGGAAGAGGGCTGAGAGCAAAAAGACACTGAACAAGCAAAGGGACTTGGTGACTGAACGGATGTGGAGCAGAGACAGGAAAGAAAAAATCAGCAATGATGACAAGGACGAATGTGAGAGAATGACGGCCTCGCTGGGAGGAGCAGAGCAGGCTGGACCGTGAGGATGCTGCCTTCGCCCAGACACGAGGGATTGAGGGGACAAGGGGCAACAGGAATGTTGCTATATATTAACTGAGGGGCTTGGGGACATTATTTAACCTCTCCAAGCTCAGTTTTCCTTTCTGTAAAATAGGAATAATACTAGTAATCAGCCCATGAGGTGATGGTGAGGCTTGAATGAAATAATGGCAAAGCCTGGTTCTCACTAAAGCACTTAAAAAATGACAAGATACTTTTGCCGTCACCATTATTCAGCTCATCACTTGACAAATAAGCCATTGACTCTGTCCCATGAACTCGTGACTATTTGGGACACCTCTTATCAGACTGTTTTTTTTTTTTCCTTCTCCCATACAACTGAGATAATTTAAAACATTCTATTCTAATGGCAGCCTTGTAAATTTTCCACAGCGCTTGAGTCTGGGCAATTTATAACCTAGAGAAGGCTCCAATTCTCTGACAAATTTATCACTGCAAACCATTAAAACTAGTATGTCAGCTGGCTCAACTGGATTAGATATGAATGTTGAAGTCTATGATTTTTTTTTCCATAAGAAGCATAACCCAGTAGGTTTAAATGGAGCTTCTTTACACTGAAAATATTGAAAGAAAAATACTATCTATGATTTAATTATTTATTAAATTTGTGACATATTAAGGATCCCTTTGAGATGAAAGTCTTCTGCTTTGTCTGTTTGGAGGCATAAGAAAATAAGATTGAAGAGTACAAGAGTATATAATAATAATGATGTAGCCACCACAGGAACATTAGCAATGGGAAAACTGAGAGAAGGCAAATGCCCAGTAAGTCTGTGAGTTTTGCATTGTATTTGTAGTCATGCTAGGCATCTAAACACAAATATTGCCACGTCCAGCATAAGTCCTTAATAAACATTTATTAAATAATGCTGAATGAGGGCCTCCCTGGTGGCGCAACGGGTTAAGTGCAGCGCTGTGGAGCTGTGGGCCCCTGAAGTGGGAGTTCAATGCCCCACCAGGGAGCTTCCCACATGGCACAGCAGACCTCTTCTGTCTTGTCCACTGCTCCCCTCAGCAGTGTATTTTGGTCCATCTGCCCGTTCTGCTCCCCACTCTGTCTCTGATGAGTCCTCTCACTACCCCACACCTCTGGCCTGCACCCCAGCTTGTATGCAAAAACAAATACATCTTTAAAAAAATAATAATGATGCTGAGTGAAACTGATGATGACGCGTGGTAAAACTGATGACCAAATTATTTGCTTTTCTCCTTCATTTCTTGCCATTAGATCATTGTACATGCATTAAAGTTTTCTTTAATATAATGTTATATGGGAATAATACATCGACTTAAAAAAAGAGCAAGTAGATAAAAGATGTAGGAACACAGACTCGAGGTATTTAAAGCTAGAACTACTTTAAGAGAGGAAACTGAAGTCCAAGGAGATTCACAGACTTGCTTAAGTAGGTTCCCCACTAACATGGGATCTGAGCCCCCACCCACTACCCCGTAATGGGAATAAAAAGAGTTACGAGAAACTCAAGCCAGTTGACTCCGTGATTTGTTTGAAGGTCTAACAAAAGGTTGAGATGGGTAGATGGATTCTGAGAAATGTGGACTTCAATTATTTAAGCCATAAATGTTTCCCATTATGATGTTTAAACAGTTCATGACAGTTTAAAATACAGATTTTTTTTGTGACTGTTAACACAGACACATTTTACAGTACCGCTCTATGTAGGTTTTGATACCGTTACCAAAAGCTTTTATAACCAAATTGTCAGAAATCAGGGAATTTTATAAAAGGTCCAATTCAGCTAAAGTGTTTTCATATATCCACAACCTCAGGTCTATGAAAAGGGTTATAGCCATAGATTATGCAGCTCTATTTTGACTGTGAAAATTTATATGCTGTCCTGATCTTTATTCTAGTGAAACTGAACTGCAACAGGCCGTTAAATAAAACAGTTCCTTCAAAATCTCTGATTGATCAAGAGATTCAAAGTCCTTTTCAAGGGGTGCATGGGGGAGAGATAGAAAGCGTAAGGCAAAGCCCTCCCCCCAACTTGCATCATGGCTATACTTATTTGTGTTTCCAATCTGGAGTCAGGCTGTCTAGATCAAGGCCAAATTCTATCTGTTAATGTGATCATAGCCACACTGTGACTGTTTCCTCATCCGTAAAATGAGGGTGATAGCAGTAGCCACCGCGCAGGGTCGTGGTGAGGACGCCATGGGGAGACGAGCGCAGCCTCCAGAATGGGGGGGGGCACAGTGAGCACTGCACAGGTGGGAGCTGTTCTTACACTCACCTTCCCAGGTTCATCAGCCACTCTCCTCCTTCTTCCACCCCACTATTCCCTCGCCCTGGATGGTCTTCCTCCCAGGAGGTCTTTAAATCCTGACTTCAAATCCTAACTGGCTGGAATGAATTCTCTCATCACCCAGCTCTTCTGTGTAGGTGCCATTTTCTAACTTCACTTTGGGCCAGCCTGTAAAAGACTGTCCCTGTCTGATTTGTTCTTACAGCTCCCAAAGTCCCTTTCTCAGTGTCCGGCACATGGCGTTTCAGCAGTTAACCATTTTTTGTGGAGTAAATCAGTACATAGAAAGAGTTGTCTTCTACTGCCTTAACAACTAGTGACTATTCTTATGACTATGGTTAAAGAAGAAAGGCTGGTCTCAGGAAGCCCAAAACTACAAACTGAGGCAAACATCACAGCTGCCTTTTGCAATAAAGTATAATTTATGAAATGCAAAGCTAGTTTAAGTTCATGAAAACTCAATTTCTGGAAGCAAAATCAAACACAGAAGAAAACCTCAGATTTCAACCTGGTCAATTCCCCTGACTGGGCAGGGCTCAGTATTACTGTCATCTCTCGATTAGCCAGAGTGAAGAGAAGGGGTGGACCGTTGCAGATAAATACGCATTTGGCTGTCACAAATTATTCCTGAAGTCAAAAATCCTTTATGTCCTCCTGCCTCTTTTTCTAGGATACTTCAGATACCTTCATTAAAACATTAACAGGAAAAGAGTGCTTACTGTGGGTTAGATACAGTGTTTTTCTAAGTAGTCACCCATTTAACCTCTGAGCAATGCTATGATGTGGGATGTCTTAATAGCTGTAATTTATAGATGTGAAAACTGAGGCACAGAGAAATCAAGTAACTGTCCCAAAATCTACTGACTAGTTCAACTCATCTGATCTCAATCTATCTTCCATGTTCCTGACCCTATGTGGGGATGCAAAGGAGGTCCAGGTGGAGTAGATGACTGTTAGTCAACTGATAGTGGGGAACAGAGGTACAGGAATTCTCTCCGACCCAATGTGGCCCAGACTGGCTCAGTAGGACGGGCTGTCCGTGAGGAGTGCAATGATGTTCAGGGGTCAAAGAAACTCACTGAACTCAGGCTAGATCCAAACTGACCCCCAGATCCAAGAGGATCCAAGTTAGCTGGCAAAGCAATGGGCCCTCAAGGCAATGGTAATATGGGGGACCCAGTGGACATGCCAGACAACACATTTACTTTAGAGCAAGAGCCATCCAGGAGTTTTGGAGCAGGCATAGTCCTGGCCTTCAAGACTGGAAGCTAGAAAAGGAAAGTTAAGAGTTTGGGACAAGACTTCACGACAATCAGGAAAATGAAGAAGCTGGGCATGTGGAACTGGACAAACATTGTGGGGAGGATGACAAGGTGAGTTTGGGGAGGCGGTCCCTGGAATCAACTAGAGAGGCTACTCTGGCCACATCTTATCTGTTCTCCACACAGCAACAGGAGAAATTGGGTAACTCACAAATCTGATGTCACTACTTAAATATCTCCGTGGTTTCCCACTGTCTTCAGGGTAAAGTTCAAACTTCTTGACAGCTCACAAGGCCCTTCATTAGCTGGCTCCTGCCCACCTCTCCAGTCTCATTTCTGGTCCCATCCACCGACCCAGGCAAAGGAAAACAAGTGCATTTAACAGCAAAGTGGTCAGATGGGCCAGCTCACTATTCCAAGTGCCATGTTCTCCGGCTTTCCTGGAGGCGCAATCTGCCTGGGACACACTCCCTCTCTGCGGGGCTGTTTCCATCCTTCAGGTCTCACGCTGGCTATCACATCCTCTGAAGCCAGTTTGGCCCCTACCTCCCAGCCTACATTAAGAGTCTTTCCTGGTGGCGCAGGGGTTAAAGTCTCAGCGCAATCAAGCAATCACCAGCCACTGCGACAGGAGTTTGATCCCCAGCCAGGGAGCTGACCCGTACGGCACAGCAGACCTCTCCTGCCTCAGCCGCTGCTCCCCTCAGCAGTGTATTTCAGTTAGTCCTTCTGTTCTACTCCCCACTCTGTCTTTGGTGAGTCCTCTCACCACCACCCCAACCTTTGGCCTCCACCCCAGCTTGCATGCATAAATAAACAACAATAAATTTTTTAAAAAACATCATACTACATAAAAAAAGAAAAGAAAGACAGAAGACTGAGGATAAAAGAGACCTCTCCTATAGTGACGGGGACAAGGGAAGACAGGAGTTTAAGTTTGAGGTGAGGACCACACATAAAATCAAGGGTCCATGGGGGACTTGGAAAGATGGTCAAATGTCTAGAGAGGGTCTGAACTTCATCACTGACTTGAAAGCCATACATAGTGTCCAGCAGAGCCACGAAAACATAGGTGTCTGGTGAGTAGCCATGTCACGTCAAGTGTCAAGCACCTCTTTATAGACACAAATCTGACTCTAGAGTTTTCATCCCGTGAGGAGAAGCAGGAAGAACCACAGAGAAGGGAAAACACGGGGATTCAGAAAAGTGAAACTCCTGTCTCTTTAGAACTGACATGAGTCTACCGACTAGGGCGCCAGGAGAACAAAGAACCACATGAAGAGGAGGCAGACGCTGTGGTGTGGTGTCAGAACGTGACAAGGGGGAAGCCATAGCGGCTATTTTGTTTTAATTAACAAAAGAGCACTCAGGTCACATGCTCGGGATCCAGCTAGAGGGGGAGATAGACAAATTAATCTAAGGCTACTCATTTTGCAAAAGCTTAAAGCAAACAACTTTTAGAAATACTATGGAGCAGCCAGCTAGAAAAACAAACAGAAATCAAGTCCAAGGAATGTAACATGAAAATTTGGGGGGGGGGGGAAAGAACTGCACAAAGCAAAACAGACAAAATACAAGGCTAACCAAACAAAAGCTAAATCAAATAAATAGGCACCACCGTGTGCCTGGAGGGCTGCCAGGGAGAGTAAATTTCAACAAAGAATGCTTCTGCCACCAGTTCAGAAAACTCCAGTTCCAGAAAGGCTGAAGAGAAACTGCAGCCACCGCCTGGGGACCCTGGAGGAGTGGAGGGCGGAGAGGCAGCCGGGCTGACGCTATTTGGGACCCTGTAGACAAACACTAGAACCTTCCCCAGGCAAGACACGGCCCATGCCCTTCCAGTGCACCCCAAACCCAGCCTGTGGTGGGCCAAAGATGAGAAATGAGCCATGTTGAGGGCGGCAGCAGCCTTCTCCTGTCAGTTTGCAGAGGGGAAGACCCTGGTGAAACCTCTCAGGACCCTCCCAGCTTCCACGGTGCTGAGCTGGAGCAAGTCTACCTCACCCAAGAGATCACCTGTGAGCGTGCAAAGCTCAGACAGAGCCCTGTGTCTCAGGGATGGGGATGGAGGGAGACCTAACACCCAGGGCGAGGGCACAGCTCGCCACTCAGTTTTGGCTGGGTAGGCATAGTAGCCCAAAAGTGGGGCCCTCCTAGCAGTTATGCCCAGGAATCCACCCCCCACCACCACCATGGTGCCCCTGCCTGAGCACTCATGCTATGCCAGGCACACGCTGGGGCCCTGGCATGAACTGCCCCTCTTAGCCCCCTCAACTAAACCCATCATTATCTGAATCTCACAGCTGCTCACTAGACGGATGAGGAAACCAAAGTGCCACAAAGCTCACAGCCAGTAAGCAACAGAGCAGAGGTTAGGACCCAGCCGGCGTTATTCCAGAGCATGCTCTCTTAACAAACAGACTTGGTGAGAAGTCCAATGAAGGAGGGCAGATAATCAACAGGCACTTATTAATTGTTGATAAGGTAGGTAGGTACCCATGACCTGTGCCAGGTGGAACTGGGGTAAGATGGTTTCTTAAAAAAGAATGAGGAAGATGAACTACGATTTCTTTTACTTACATATGCTGTAAAAAAAATTGAACTTCATTAGCCTTGAAAGAAAAAAAAGAATCCCTACTCTTTAATATCTATCATTTATCAGGCAAATCTTTAGGTTGTCCAAACCCCTAAGGAGACTAATAAATGGAGAGTTGGTGATAGAAGATAGACAGGTAGACAAACAGGTAGGTAGATAGATAGCTTTTTGTTGATTGGCATGATGCAAAATCCAGATTTATTTCACTCCAAACACTGGGAGACCCAAGAATCTGAAGTTCTTTAAGATTTTCTTACAATAGTATTGCTTTTCCCACCAGTTCCTATATTGCTCTCCTTATTGAAATTTCTGTACATTAATATGAGCTGCTTTTTTAAAACATGACCTATTTTCTGAAGGGATGGGAGGGGAAATCAAAAATGCATACCTAAAGCCACAAGAATATTTAAATTGTCCCTATTTTGTCATATAATTTTAGTACTTTCTAGCTGAGATGAAAGATAAAAACTTGTGTGCATGATTAATTGTAATGATGAAAGAATGCTGGGCAGTTGCTTAAGAAACGAGAACAACAAAGGAATAAACTACTGCAGGCAGCACCAGGACTGGAATGACACTGCTCTGTGTACTTGATTTCCATGGCAACTAGCAATGGGAAGATGAATGTTTCATAGTCACTCGGCTCTGCAGTACACGTCTATAAATCAAACTTGCATAAAGAGCACAAGATTTCTGCTGTGGGCTCTACTCAGAACCGGTTTATTTTCCTGTTACTGTATAATTATGGAAAAGAAGCACAAAACAATGAGGTCATTTTTAGTGGGGAACAAACTCAGAAATTACTAATACACCTGTGGCATATGACGCCATTTATCTCGTGTGAGACGCCAGGCAGGCGAGGTCGCCGGTGAATAAAGCCCTGCCTGCTTCTGCAGGGTCCAGACAGCAGCACCCACTGGCTCAGCTGACTGCACAGCAGGCTCTGGGGGAGCGCTCCCTCCCCTTTGCTCTGCTCTGCATTATATGTGGGGGAGCACCTTCCTTCACCGCTGTGGATGCAGCCAAAGTTTTCATTCTGATAACTAGGCAGAAATGCTACTCCATGTTTAGGATGAAAATTTACTGAGGCTGAACAAGCATACACTTGTTTTTATTTACACTGAAAATGGCTCATTGGGGAGAAGTTGGGATGGAAAAAGAATACGTTGGCATTGGGCAGTCGGGAGACCTGAGTTTGGAGCCAGGTCTGTGCATCTGTGGGTGAGCTCTTTCGTTGGTCTTCTCTCCGTTTTCTTAGCTCTAATAAGGGAGAGACAGTGAGTGTGGTTCCTAAGGTGTCTGCCACTGGGATTCTGTAATTCCTCCCTCTCAGAGATCTGAATCTACCATCGCATCTAACCAGTGATGTTAGTGGTGCCATTCCATAAAAACCACACCTTACCTTATGCAGGTTTACATTTAAATTCTATGCTGGCTACAGCATCTAATTAAAAGTGCTGTCTGATCCTGCCTTCATATTGAAACCTTCTTTCGACTTGTTTCAACCTTCCAAAGAGAAGAAAGGTTGTGAAAAACGTTCATAAAACTATCAGAGTTATAGAGTTTGAAAAGCTTACACCGACAATCCTGTAACTGAATGTTATGATCCTATAAAGAATACTTAAGTTTAAATGACCTTCCTGTTACCCAGATGTGCGCTGCCTGCCCATCGCGGCCACGCAGGAAGAACCCGGCTTTGCAGAGACCTGCTGGAGGAGCCCGCGGTTTGTCTTTGGAAGAAAATGCTCAGAGAAAGTTCACGGAGCAAATCCATGGATGAATGAACAAACACTTTGCTACACCTTTCGGGGATCTTGCATTTCCTGTCCCCATCTTAAAGGCAGACAGACTACGGTCCACACACGACCCCCCACGATACACAGGCAAAGACTTAAAGAACAGAGGTAATCACAGTCGCTCCTGGGGATTCTTGGGGAACTGGCTTCAAGACACACCCCCTCTCACAGGATACCAAACCCACGGATGCTCAAGCCGCTGAGAGTCGGCCTCTGAGTCAAGGGATCGCACATCAGTGGATCCCACCAACCCACGTGGACGGTAGTTAAGTCCGTGAATGTGGGTCTCGTGGCTAGAGAGGGCCAGCTGCAGCCATCGGAAAGCATCCGGGTCCGAGTGGCCCTTCGCAGATCTAGCCTGGGTTGCCCCAGGGCCCACGTGCACAGTGTCTCTGCTGTGCGTCTGGCTCAGTAAAACCCTTGTGGCACTTTACTTCCTAGACACTGTCTCATCTGGGGATTAAGAGACCCCACCAGAGACACAGAGGACCTCCTCCTAAGGCCCTAAGTCCAGAGGGGATGTGGGGCTCAAAGGCAACTGAGTCACAGCAGTCTCCGCCTCAAATGAGGGCAGTGGGAAACGAGAGTTAACGAGCACTGGTTATCTGGTTTCATGCCTACACTAACTGGGAGAAAACATGTGATTATCCCCATTTTACAAGTTGGGAAAACTGGGCAATAAAGAATTATGTGAGTGACTAAGGGACAGTGATGAAATATGCAGGGAAATTCAAAACCTGCTCTCCCTGAGTCCCAGGCCTCTGAGGCTCTTTAACTGCGTCTGGGGGCACATCCAAGCCACAGACCACTTTCTGCTCTACTGAAATAGTTCAGTGCTAAAAAAACCAAAGGGTTAAAAAGAGTTAAATAAACCTAGCCCCTAACAAAGCACACTGACAATAAAGACTAGTAGCCCTAAAACAAATCTGTATTTCTTAAAGGTAAATGCAACACCTAAAAAGAAGCAGGAAATTATCATCACCTATACCAGCATTTATCATCACCTGTACCTCCACTCTCTAGACAGCAGGCTAAGGGCTCTTCCAGAACAGAGCCAGATGTTAGGCAACCACATAATTTCCAGAATGAGAACACTGCAGGAGCCAATGGCATCTTCATAGGAGTTGACTAGAAATATATTATAGTATATTTGGTTTGGTTCCTAAGCTTAGAAGATGCAATAATTTGGACATGTGGGGTTTTTTGGTACTTTTTTTTTTTCCACACACTGATAAAATAACATGAAGGAAAGGTTTGAGTTAACCTCCTTTCCTTCTAATTAGTTTCTTAGCAGAGTTTTTAGCACCACCAACTGGTTAAAGAGGTCCACTACAAATTTGCTTGCCTCACAATCTGCTTTGTTCATTAAGGGAGGATCATACATTTATTTCACATTTAATTTACGGTAAAGTAATTTATTTTAGTCACTAAATAAAATTAGAAGTGCCTTTCCTTGTCAGTCAAGTAACTAATAATCCACTTTGGCTTTGTCACGTAAGAAGAGAGTATACTTTGGTTAGTAAAAGTCATTAGAGAAAACGAAATCTACCCACTAAAAGCTAATTTGATTTATTCGACCATAAGCTTACATTCAAAGAGCAAGGACTAAGAAGTACAATGAAAATTAGAAATTGAGAGAGAGAGAAAGAGAGAGAGAGAGAGAAACCTGAATGGTATTGAATACTATGCTAGCTTACATTGTTTATATTAGACATTAATTTAACAGGAAATAAAAATGATTGAGGAGGTATTATCACATTTTAAGATTTCTGAGCTTTTCCACCAAGATTTCTGACTCAAAGGTGAATGCTACCATCTGATACATGATTGTGTTCTGCCACTTGTCTTTCCTTCCTGTCTAATGGAACCACAAATGGACACCAGTATACAGATAGAACAAGTGAGCTTTTAGGGTTCAAACCTGATCTCTGCTCAATGAACCAATCAGCAAAAAGAAATATCCCCGGGACCTAGGTCATTTTTTCCCCGCAAAACAACCCTTCTGTGGATACAAGTCTATGACACTTGTCATGATAAATCTGTGACCAGCAGCAAGAATGGCACCAACACTGACAAATTTGGTCTCTGCAGAAACTTCTCTACTAGATAAAGTATAAGAGAGAAAGAAAAAGAAGGAGGTCCCATCCAAATTCATTGAATTCGAGAGCAGCATTCTCTTAAAAGCTTTCCGGTAGAGTCTAAAACTACGGTAATAATTTTTATGATGATAGCACTTCAATCTCTATACAAAAGTAGTCAAGTTCATAATTTTTAGTGTTTCCATTAGAAGCCCAATGAAGGAGACAATATGTCATAGGCGCAGATATTAAATTAAGGGCCTGCAGCTGCTGTACCCCAATTGAACACCTAATTTGGACATACAAGCATTGATCAACTTCATTCTCTTCCTTTGCTCATTTATTCACTCATTCACTCACTTGCTCATGCAGTCACTGAACACTCTCCCTACAGCAAACACAGTTAAATGCTGCAAAGAGGGAGCAAAGGTGATACTCTCCTGGGGTCCAGTCCTCTCTTCCTTTTCTCAGATGACAGTTGTGCTATATCACCTCCAAGGCAGAGAAAATTTCTATTTGAAATCACAGTTTATGAGGACCCTTAACTGTAAGACTTGGGTTAAGAAAAGCATCTTACAACTTGTTTATTTTTGCTTCGAAATAAAGTCTTTAACGTGATGCTTGAATGATACTTAATTTGAAGTGTACGTAAACATGTGATATTAACTACCATTATTAGGCAGTGGTACCCTTAAATCAAAAGCTATGATTTTGAGGGGTCACAAAACCCTTGGACATACCAACAATATGACTGTCATTAAATTTTACAAAAATGATCATTTGACACTTTCCTACAACTTTTCTTCTTTAACCGGAAGATAAAATAACTAAGTGGAGTCTGGCTTGAAGTTAGCAATAAAGCAGCTCATCTTACTCTGTAAAGGGGTATGGGTAACAGGGCCTCCCTGGTGGTGCAGCGGTTGGGCGCTGCACTGTGGAGCTGTTGGCAGCTGCGATGCGAGTTCGACGCCCGGCCGGGGAGAATCTCACATGGTGCGGCAGACCTCTCCTGCCTCGCCCGCTGCTCCCCTCAGCAGTGTATTTCTGATCTGCCTGCTCTGCTCCCCACTCCGTCTCTGGTGGGCCCTCTTGCCGCCCCATGCCTCTGGCCTGTGCCCCAGCTTGTATGTATAAATAAATAAATCTTTAAAAAAAAAAGGGGGGGGTATGGGGTAACAGCTGATGTGCAGGATCACCGCCCGGATTCAGTGAGGCCACACTAGCACATGCTCAGTGAATGGGAACAGCTGTTGCCGGCGCTGGATGGTAGAGATCCAAGACAGGGGGAGCAGCTTCAAGGACAGGGTCCCCAGGCAGAGTGCTGAAGCCATATAAAAAATGAAATCTGGGGGCCTCTCTGGTGGTGCAACAGGTTAAGTCGCAGCATTATGAAGCTATCCAGAGCCACTGCAACACGAGTTCGATCCCAGGCCAGGGAGCTTCCCATATGGTGCAGCAGACCTCTCCCGTCTCACCCCCTGCTCCCCTCAGCAGTGGATTTTGGTAGACCTGCCTGTTCTGCTCCCCACTCTGCCTCTCACGCCCCACACCTCTGGCTTTCACTCCAGCTCTTGTATGCATAAATCAATAAATCTTTTTAAAAAAATGAAATCTGGGGAAGGACAGAGAGTGTTATCAGCAGAGACTAAGGGGGGTGGAGCAGTTTTCCAAGCTGGGAGGATTTGAGTATCTCTACATGCTGGAATGGAAGTTACAACAGGAGAAGGAATGGTGGATGGAGAAAAGTCTTAGATCAGACAGGGAGAGGGAATGAGATCAGAACAAAGGAGAAGAATTAGGGAAAGGAAGAGCGAGGCCACTGGTCCTTAGAAAGAGAATGGAAGGACAATGGAGGAGGTGAAGAGAAAGAGGCCATGACCAAGTCCTCGAAGCAGAGGCAAGGCTACCCGCCAGCACAGCCGTGGCGTCACACCAAGAATCCTGAGGTGAGTAGAAGATGGCCCTGGTGCAGCAACGGCACAAACAGCAATGGCCAACTATTCGCCATCCCCAAAACAGTGAATAGAAGAAGGATAAGTTCAAGTTCTCCTAGGTAGCAAGAAGGGCAGGCCGTGGCTTGCATGGCTGCCATGCCAACCTGGAATTTTATAGGACCGAGGCCGGAGAGCCACATACACAACCAAGTAAGCACATAGTGTCTGCCTTAACTGGGAGTGTGGTCTGACTCACGGGCGGGCGGCCGGAGGGTCGGGGGCAGGCACCTACAGAGGGCCGAGATCTCTCAGACGTTACACCCACGGGAGAGGGCGAGGGAAGGCGATGGGCCGTAGCGTGTTTGGGGAACATGGTCAAAAGAGGGCAACTGGTAAGCTGACTGCAGGTCTCCGATTGGCAAGGAGCAGGCCCCAGTACCAGAGTCGAGTTGGGAGCGCGGCCCCGCGGCAAAGGACCGTCGGCAGATCAGAACCAACAGGGCCTTGGACAGAGGTGTAGCCTAGGAGCCCAGTTATGAGAGGAGAAGGAGGCAGGTGCTGCAAGCATTCTGGAGACTTACTGGCAGCTGGCAAGAATCGAGGTGGGGGTGCAGAGGACAGCAGGGGACGAAGGAGGATGATGGGGCTCAAGACGAGAGTCCAATAGCTATGTCTAGCCACCGGGATCCAGTTCTGAGATTGTAAGTCTAAGTTCCATGGCGGTGGGGGGAGGGGAGTGACATTCAGGAGAGGGGCAGGCAGAGGGGAGATGCCACACCAAGTGTGGTGCATTTAACGACATCTGCGCCCTGATTTTCTCCAGCAGCAGGCCATAAGCAAGGAAGAAGAGGGGTAGATAATGTGAGCAAGTTGGAAATGATAAAAACAATGCTAAATTCACAGCAAGTGACTAAAAGGGTCTTCCAAATGAAGTATAACTGTGTCTTGGGACCTCCCTGGTGACACAGGGGTTAAGTCTCAGCACTATGAAGCTATCTGCAGTCACTGCAGCACAAGTTCAATCCCCAGCCAGGGAGCTTCCCACATGGTGCAGCAGACCTCTCCTGTCTTGCCCGCTGCTCCCCTCAGCAGTGTATTTCAGTAGATCTGCCTGTTCTGCTCCCCACCCTGTCTCTGGTGAATCCTCTCAGCCACCACACCCCCCCCCAACACCTCTGGCCTACACCCCAGCTCTTGTATGCATAAATAAATAAATCTTAAAAAAAAGTATAACTGTGTCTTATAAAGAGCCAATCATGAACTGAGTTTGGCAAATATACATATATATTTACATTCATAGTTTATTTGGTACAATATTCACTACTGTGATGGAATTCCAGAAGAACCACAGAGCACATGGGTTCCTGCCCCAGCCCCTGCCCTGGAAAGCTGCTACCATCTTGTGTGATCAAATGCTGCTTCCACTTCCTTTTGCACATTTTTCAGTAAATGATCCTTTTGTTTATATTGTATGTAATCAAATGAAATCTCAAGTATAACAATCCCAACCAAATCAATTCATGTGAACAAGTAAAGTTATGTGATTAGGCAACTGGTTTATCAAAAACCTTTCCGGGCAAAGCAACTATATGCCCCGCTGCCTGGCGTTTATGCCAGGCGTCCTGGGCCACAGGGGCAAGCTCCCTGCCTGCAGGACATTTATACCATTCAAAGAAATGAGGAGAAATACAACAGCTCAGGAGTCGGTCCACTGGGGTTCAAATCTTGGTTCTGTTCTTCACCAGCTGGTGACCGTGAGCAAGTCCTCAGCCCTCTCGGTGACTGTTCCTCATCTGGCAAACAGGGACAGGTACAGCCTAGTTGACGAGGATCCCGTGAAGGTCCTTCTGCTCTGCGCCTGGGGCATGGGGACTACTGTGCCAGTGTCAGCTGCCAGAGGCTGTAGCTGCCATTACTGGCTGCACTGGTGTGGGAAGCGCAACGGGGGTTCTCAGAAAGAAGAATGTGGTAGGTGGCGGTGACCAGGGACTCAGAAGAGAGTCCAGCTAAGCACTCAGGAATAGACACCATTTAGATAAGTGGATGGGGGAATTGGAGGAGGAGAGAAGGCAGCAAACCCAGGGTGAGCCAAATGCCAGGAGAGAAATGAGACAGCACCAGCACATACCAAGTATGTCAGAATGGGGGGGAAGGATTTTTCATTTAAGAAAGGCTAGGAGACATGCTAGAAAGATGTGTTAGATCTGTGTGTGTGGAGGGGCCTTATATGTTGAGCTAGAGAATCTGGATTATATGAGAAGCAATGAAGTCAGGAAATAACGTTAAAAAGCAATGTTGATTTACTCTTACCATCTGCAACTAGCCAGAAAGGTAGACCAGTGACTTTCAAGCTGCAGGGAGCATACGGATCACTCCGGGATCTTACTAAATAGAACACTTGATTCGTGACATTTGGGGTGGGGCCTGAGATTAGGCATTACTAATAAACTCCGGGCTGATGCTGATGCTGATGCTACTGGTCTTTGGAACACTATGAACAACAAGGATGTATCTATGAAGGTAGCCTCGTGGAGGAGAATGACTGAGTAAGAGGTAGGTAGACGAGATGGCCGCTCACGTGGTAGCAAAATTATAGGTCAGTATACCATAGATAAAAATGTAGTATTACAAAATCTCTGGTTCTGGTTTTAGGCTAGTTACAAGGACAACTGAAACTCTGAAGTATAACTCTTAACTCAGAACCAGTTTTTTCCACAACATCTTAAAACACTGTTACTTTAACTCTCACATATAAAACATAAATTTGCTTTATTAAATGTAAGTTTTCCTTATTTCATAAAGATAACACAGTGTTATCAAAAATCCCACCCAGAGGGCCTCCCTGGTGGCACAACGGGTTAGCGTAGCGCTGTGGAGCTGTCAACAGCTACAGCGGGAGTTCAATGCCTGGCCAGGGAGAATCCCACATGGTGCAGCAGACCTCTCCTGCCTCACCTGCTGCTCCCCTCAGCAGTGTATTTCGGTCGATCTGCCTGTTCTGCTCCCCACTTTGTCTCTGGTGAATCCTCTCACCGCCTCATGCTTCTGACCTGCACCCCAGCTTGTATGCAAAAATGAAATAAATCTTTTAAAAAAAAAATCCCACCCAGAAGTTAGCTACCTCCTACAAAAGAGAAACATCAGAAGTTTCTATAAAGGAAAATGGTGTGAACACACTCATGATGTGAGGCTATTAACAACTTCAAGGATGACTGGATGGGTCAGCAGTTTCTTATGTGACAGTTTGATAAAAAGAAAAATAGGCATCATGCTATTACAGCAAGAAGAGTGTATTCAAACACATATGCAGATGAGGAGTTGGCTACGGTGGCCATAACACTTGTTACAGTGACATCTCAAAAACTAAAATCAGGGGGCCCCCCTGGTGGCGTAGCAGTTAAGCGCTGTGCTGTGGAGCTGTTGGCAGCTGCGACGCCCGGCTGGAGATTCCCACATGGGGCAGCAGACCTCTCCTGCCTCGCCCGTTGCTCCCCTCAGCAGTGTATTTCCGTCGCTCTGCCTGTTCTGCTCCCCATTCTGTCTCTGGTGAACCCTCTCACCGCCCCACATCTCTGGCCTGTACCCCAGCTTGTATGCATAACTAAACAAATATAAAAAAATAATAATAATAAAGTAAAAATAAATAAATAAAACCAGGGCTGGAGAGCTGTCAGACCCAGCAATTTCCTCTTGAGAGCAGTCTTTGTCACACTGACAGACCACATCTGTATTCAAGCTGTGGTGGATTCTGAATAATATCTGTGATACACAGAGAAAATAAAGAAGACTGCATGTCACTCTCCATGATAGATAACCCCCGCCAGTGAGTTTCGGGGCTAGAAGAAGCCTGCCAGATCCCATAACACAACACCCTCCTTTCTGAGATGAGGAAAGGGAGGGCCAGAGAGGTTTGATGATTTGTGGAAAGTCAGCTAAGTGGCAGGGCTGGGACTAGAACTCAAGTCTCTGATCCCCAGCCCTGGGGCCCGACTGCCCTACACAACCTTAATAGGAAGCCAGAGGAGCTTTCAGAGAATGAACCAAAATACACATAATAGAAAGCCTGTTTTCGACTTAAGTCATTCATTTACATAAAACTCGTCACCTGTTTGGCACATACAAAACTGTGCAGGGCTGTGGGGAGTCTGTGATGAATTCCCTAACATAGGCTTGAAAATAACTATGTATCAGCATAAAGAGAAAAGGTTTTAGGACAGGTTGGGATTTAAAGGGGAAGGGGGAGACAGCTTCCTTTTGGAGGTTGGAGTGGTGGGTAGGGTGGAGGGTAAGGCCAGCTTTCAAAATAAGAAAGATCTCCACAGTTGGGCCTTGAAGAATGAACAGAATTTGTATCTGGGTGGGTTTAATATAAAAAGAGGAAACAAAATCTGAGCATCCTGAATGTGAAGGAGATGAAACATTCCTTCCAGCCAAGTCATATAACCTTGATATCTGGAACTAAGTTAGCATAACCTTAAAAACCAAAATAACGCATTCTACTTGAACATCGATGAAATGAAGCCATGGTTTTCTCTACTTTCATTCTGGTCTAATTTATCTGAGTTTCAATTCCTTTGGCTCCAATTCTGAGCTTATACTGGTAAAAGGCAATCCTCAAATGCAAGAATTTCTGTCCCTGGAGCAAAACCAATTAAGAATACTCTGAAAACCCAGTATTGCCTTAAAATAACTAGAATATTATTATTTCTATAGCCATACTTTTTTTTTTTTGCGGTTACATGGGGTTACAACATTGCATATGACTTAGAGGTATAGGATCACACCTTTCAGGTGTATGCTACCACACCACACCCACCACAAAGGTACCCAAAGTCCTCTGCCACTATCCACTGTGCCCCCTCCCCACTCTGCTCTCCACCCTCTCTCTCTGGTGGCCTCAGTTCTACAGTCAGATTTCTAGGGTTTTTACTGGTTTGGGTTTATCTGAACTTTATTTGGTTTCTCTCTATTCCACCTATAAGTGACAATATCTGGTATTTGTCTTTCTCTTTCTGACTTACTTTGTTTGGCATCATCCCCTCCAGTTCCATCCATATTGCTGCAAAAGTGAAGAGTTTATCTTTTTTATAGCTGAGTAGTATTCCATTGGGTACATGCACCAAATCTTCCTGATCCAATCACTTGTCTTTAGGTACTTAAGCTGTTTCCACAACTTGGCTATTGTGAATAGTGCTTCAGTGAATGCAGGCGTGAACACATCCCTTTGAATCAGTGTTTTCTCTAGCCACACTTTCAAAGTGCAGTATAGTCAATAACTTACATGCAAGAGACCACAGAGAGAAGAAGTTCTGAGGCCAGCCTGAAAAGTTTACACATATTTATACCCCCCATTTAGTAATCACATGCAAGAGGATAATCAGAAAAGGGAAGCTCTCAAAGTTTGGAACAAAACAACAAAAAATAGAAATAAAAACTAAAGCATTGCCATTGCAGACAAGATACAAATACTCATGGAATGAAAACTGGGAATTCCAAAAGTCCCCTTCTTTGGCCATGACGCCCACAAGCCAGGCAGAGCTGGTGAAGCTATTCAGGAGGGTTACAAAGAATGAGATACGGTTTCTCGTCCTTCTCATAGACTTCCATACATAAGCACGTTGACACTGGCACATCAATTGTCACATTCACCCAAGTAGGTGCCCGCAGGCTCGGCGAGGTCAGATGACCACGTTTATAAGAGAAACCTTCTGATGCACAAAAAGAGAGGTGGGAAACTTTTCTGGTTAGGGATGATCAAGAAAATGATACACAACAAGGAGGAAGGTAAACCACACAGCCAACAACACTTCCAAAGAGATGGGAATGAACTGAGAAAAACAAATGCTTTTAACTCATTTTCCTTTGGGGCCCTCGGTTCTGGAAGACTCTCTTCCATTCAGCAAAACAGAAGGGCCTGTTAGCTCATTTTTCTCAAGTGCCTGAAGACCCTTCCTCTACAATGGCTGTGGTGTTAGGCTCAGGCATAGAACATCTTCCTGCCAAGGCCGGATGGGTCACTCCTTTTCAGAACTGCAACGCTAAGTGCCTGCCCTCTCTGACACTGACAGTTAATGAGCCACCAAGCTCTTATTTTTTTTAACCAATGTTTGATATCCAAAATGGAAAACTGGATGTTCTGGGGTTTTTTTTTTCTCTTTTACTTTGCATTTCTTTTTTTTTTTTAATTTTATTTCTTACATTGTTGTTCATTTTTGGACAGTGTTTGATTTCTCCCCTCAGGTGTGGTCCCCATGGTTCCCCCATGACCACAGCCCCCCATGACACATCACCATGTTCTGTCCTGCTCTTCCGTCCCCTGTTGTAGGCCTAAGATGGATGTTCTAAGTTTTCTGTCCTTCTCCATGCCACAGGAAGAATAGGATTCTTACACGAGTATTCAGGTATAACATCAAATGTCCCTGGCAGGGCAGCAGAGGATTTGGGGGTTCAGCCTTTCCACCTGACACTGGTATCTACAACCTGCCTGAGGGTGCAGGTGTGTGCGCCAGTGGGCTCCTGCGCATGCGCGTTTCACTACCCTGCTGAGACGCTGAGGCTCCCAGCGCTTTTCGCCAATTGACAGGTGGTGGGAAAGTGCGAATCTCTGTGCTTACATTGAGACCGAGAGGGCTCCTAGGCACAGAGAAGTAAACATGCCCGGGCAGAGCAGACGCCAGCCAGAAATACGGCGGGGTGCTGATGGCGGGGAGTGTCAAGAAGGAATGTTAGCCAGCACCTGATGACAGCTCAGGCTAAATCGGGAACTGAAAATGCCCCCATATCAAGCAAGAAAGGCCACTGGAGATTAATTCATAAAAATCACATGCAGAAAGAAGTGAAAAGCAGAGCCACGCGTGGCTATAAAGCTCCTGACTGCATTTTAAAGTACTCTGTTGCTGCTTAAAAGAAATACACTAAACCATAAAAGAAACTACAAGTGAGAATTTTACCATCGCTGGGTATTTGGAGTGAGTGACAATGGACCAACGACCATTTATTAAATAATGACAAAGCATGAGGCGACAGCTAGGAGAGTGGAAGTTAGAGATAAGTTCATATACTCAAAGAGCTTCAATATCTTATGGATTAAAAAAAAACTGTTTTTGTTTATCAGGTCAGCGATTAAAAAAGGACACCAGCATAAGCACTATCAAAATGTAGAGAAAGGAGATGAGACTGGTAGATGTGAAGAAATAAGGCTCTCTTGGGCAGGACCTTGAAAAACAGGTCTAACCTGGACAGGTAGGGGAGAGAGAAAGAAAGCAGAAGCCAGGAAAATGGAGTAGAAAGACGCAGCCCGTGCTCCGGGAGCAAGCCCCAAGCCAAGAGAAACACAGGCTTTGGGACTAAGGAGACACGAGATTGGGAAGAGGACCAGATGCCGCAGAGCCAGGTCCAACAGTTTTAACTTTACTTTGGAGTCACTGAAGATTCTGAATGTTTAAGAAGAAAAAAAAAAAAATGAAGAAAGAGCATGATAAAGTCTTCAATAAGTTCCACTAGACTTTCAATAAGTTCTCATAAGTATGAAAAGAGATGTTTTCCGTTTTAACCTTTGAGGGCTGCACATTAATTCCACTGCAACAACCGTACTTTTAAACTCCCTGCCTCTTGAACTTCTGCCCTTTGTAGTGGGGAGGGGAGAAAAAGATCTTCAGGAAAAGAATTTCCTAAGAATGTTGGAATAATAATGACACCATCTTTGATAGCCTCAGTCACTTACACAAACACACATATCATGACTATCAACTCTAACAGGGAGCGAAGTGGTAAATGTCAAGCGCTGAAACGAGTCTCAAAAGCTGAAATCAAAATGGTAAATATTATCTTGAGAGACAAGATAAATTGGCACCAATTTTTGGTTTTGGTTTTTACATAAGATAGCACCTCTTGGTTTAAGATTTGTTCCTCAGAAGAAAACTTGCTTTCCTTAATTTATATGAAAAAAAGTATAATTAGTAATCACCCATTAAAAATAAAACCTCCGAAATAACTGTTTCCCTTATTAAAGCAAACACCTCTTGGAAGGTAAATGAATGCATCGGGCCTTTTGCGACACTAGCCTCTGCAGCTGTCACCTGATCGTGTGACACGTGTGCCTGATTGTGGACACCTGGAGGATGGGTGTGCACACATATGTAAGTGTGCACTCCTGAGCCTAAAGGTGGGGATAAAAGCAGCGGCAGCAAGAAATGGAGAAATGTGACCACAGAAAAGGTGAGACCACACGACAGTGCTTGAAAGAGAACACCAGAGAGAGATCAGAGAAAAAGCATAAAGATTCGTGGGGGGGGCCTCCCTGGTGGCGCAGCGGTTAAGTGCTGCGCTGTGGAACTGTTGGCAGCGGCAACACAAGTTCGATGCCCGGCCAGGGAGAATCCCACATGGTGCGGCAGACCTCTCCTGCCTCGCCCGCTGCTCCCCTCAGCAGTGTATTTCTGATCTGCCTGTTCTGCTCCCCGCTCTGGCTCTGGTGAACCCTCTCGCCGCCCCATGCCTCTGGCCTGTGCCCCAGCTTGTATGTATAAATAAAATAAATCTTAAAAAAAAAAAAAAAGATTCGTGGGGGGGTGGAGGGGCGTCTGTTGCCTGCCTGTCTCCCAGCGCCCCCTGCCTGCCCAGCCTGTGCCTGCCTCCTTGCATGCCACCCTCCCTGCGTGAGTGCCTGGGCACCTGGTTCCCCAAAAGCATTAAAAACTGAAAAATCCACTGAGGGCTCCAGGACTCTCCTTGATGCCCTGTGCCTGCTGGCCCCGCACCTCTATAAAACGAGTGGAGTGGAGAGCTAGAAGGCTTACTGGAGATACTAGGAAACAGTAAGACACGGCAAAATAACAAAAGGAAATGAGACGTCAGCACAGAGAGCTCAAGGAATAAGTGAAAGCATAACAGGGGGAAAAAAATCACATTTGGACAGAACACAAAGGAGAATGGACATTGCTGACGAGAGACTAAGAGACAGGGTGAAGAAAGCAACAGTTGAAACAGACACGAACAAAAATATTCACAGGACTCCAGTAGAAGCAGAATCACTATTCTCAAAGAAAGAGAGTGACTCCAAAATGTTAATGTTCAATCCATTATATATATTTTTTCCCAGAGACAGTGACCCAGATAAACAGTTTTAAATATGGAAGACACGGGGGAATATGCTTCTTTTAGGATAAATTTCAAATAAGCAGAAACTATGGCACAAGGCCTAGAGGTGAGCTTTGAGTGCATTTCACTCTAAAAACCAAGACTAAAACAGAAGAGCTTATGACCACAAAATAGAATGTGAGTGTTATGAAGCCTGACAACGTATTCCTGTAAAAACAACACGGCTCTTATTCATGATGAAACCACTACACTCAGGCAGCAATTCACAGCCTTATAAAGATATCTCACTTGTTTTCCTAATGCCCTCAGATAGAATGAATGATACCTCAGTGTTTTTCCATCAAGTTATAAAGTGAAATGATCCTTTGAGGTCTCATGCCCCAGTTCTGTTGTTTTGGTTGTTTAGGTTATTTGGTTGACTTTGTTGTTGTAGTTGCTTGGTTGCTTTGGATCATAAAATGGAAGAATAATATGGGCAAGTACTTCTGAAAGACTGTTCTTGATGCTTTGGAAAGAATCTGGCAATGAATGAAAAATATGAAAACTGCTTTGGTCACTCAAACCACAAATGACTCCGGTCTAATCTGATTTCTCCTTTCTCCAGTTGCCTTTTTTTTTTTTTAAAGGTTTATTTTATTTATTTATGCATACAAGAGCTGGGGTGTAGGCCAGAGGTATAAGGGGTGAGAGGATTCACCAGAGACAGAGTGGGGAGCAGAACAGGCTGACTTACTGAAATACACTGCTGAGGGGAGCAGTGGGCGACACAGGAGAGGTCTGCTGCCCCATATGGGTCAGCTCCCTGGCCGGGGCTCAAACTCAGGCTGCAGTGGCTGCCTATAGCTTCATGGTGCTGAGACTGAACCCCTTGTGCCACAGGGAGGCCCTCTAGTTGCCTTTTTACAGAGGTCTTCAGATACAAGCTTTCTTATGGGTAACTGTGGGCCTGGATAATAAACTCCATTCAAGTTGGTTGATTAAGTCAAACACTACTCAAGCTTCTCAAAAAGGGAGTGTCTAGCCTTACCTAATGTTACATCTAACATTACCTAATTTTACATCACTAACAGCCTAGCCACTGACTTCCTCTCCCTTGTTCTTGAAAATCGTATGTACCAGTGAAACTTAGCAATGTGGGGTCAGTTACCTCTGTTGCTTTGGCCTACTTCAAATTACACTTAGAAGGAAGCTTTTTATCTCCTTTTTTTGATTTTAAAACTTCATTTAAGTCATTATGCATCATTTATTCTGGTTTAGAGACTGTGGTGCTATAAATAATAATACAAACAGGAGTTTAAACAGGGCATGTTTAATTAACTAGAATGCCTTGCTTGGCTGTATATTTCAGTGCTTTGATCATACGGTCCTAGGAAGTACAAGATATGTGGGTACAGGAATATGTTTATTTATAGGTTATTTGCATATGTACTACTATATTAATATATGAGGTACATCATAAGACATTATAGAGAAATTGTCATGAATTAAAAATACAAATATTTCCCTTATTAGTCGCAAGTGACTTTTCACTGCCACTAGAAATTATTAATAATATTTGACAATGGGCCTCCCTGGTGGCACAAGGGGTTAAGTCTCAGCATTATGAAGCTATTCCACAGACACTGCAGAACGAGTTTAATCCTGGACCAGGGAGCTTCCCACATGATGCAGCAGACCTCTCCAGTCTCCCCAGTGCTCCCCTCAGCAGTGTATTTCAGTAGATCTGCCTGTTCTGCTCCCCACTCTGTCTGTGGTGAATCCTCTCACCCCCCACACCTCTGGCCTATACCCCAGGTCTCGCCTGCATAAATAAATAAATCTTTTAAAAAATATTTGACAAGAACAACAGGATTTAATGTACTTTATTATTTCTGAACCTCAGTTTAATCCTTGGTGACTGAGCACTTTAAAGTCCAGTTTGTTTCAAACTGTTTTGATGGTTGTCAGAGATGCCTCATGAAGATGTGTAGATCTAAACAGGAAAGCACCCCTGGCACTGAGCCCACCTCGTTTTTAATTCCATCCTCCCCTGAGGAAAAGGCTTAGGACTTTTTTGGGGTTTGGTTTTGTTATCGCTAACTGAAGGTCAGCTAATAAAGCCCATCTCTCCTGATATTAGCTGCTCTCGAAAGCTTATTAAAGCTATTGAATCTTGATATTTTAAAAAACTATATTCTAAACCCAATGAAACTTGGCACCGTTTGTTTTTACCAGGTTAGGTCATTCCATTTTGAATTTATTAAGCCTGAGGATAGGAAGCATTTTAAGAGGTGACAGGCACCCATCCTGTTTTAAAACTCAATCACATTTCTAAACATCCATTTTCAAAAAGGCTCTCCCTGTAGCCAGGGGTCTTTCGAGAAGCAGTTACTGTCTCACTCATGGCTCATACAGCTTCTACCTTGAAGGGTTACGCTGAAGTGTATTTTCTGAGGTTCTATCTATGAAGACCTCTTAACACATGGAGGTCAGCAAGTCTGGTCACTTGTCTCTTTATAAAAGGAAAACGAAGTAACAAACAGCCCGTGTAGCAGGGACACATTGACATTCATCACTCTTTCATCACAAAGCGTATGAAAGATGCTACAGTTCTTTAAATGACTTTTTGTTAGCGCATCAGCCACCAGTGCCAGCCTCCGGCCCTCCGTAGGCACCAGGCTTTAACTTCTCTGCTCTCTCAATAGCTTGCTCAATAACTTGCTTTGAACGATGCAGCAGATTTGTTCATAGTAGCTGATGTTAGTGAGGGAGTTAATGACAACGAGTGCAAATCCTTATTTCAAATAACCTGTTTAATGATTTCTATTGAGCAGGACTGGCTTCAGATTATGATACTTTACTTTTATCCCAGAAGGGAACACTGCAGGTGTTCCCCTTTTATACATTTCCCCCTTCTTTCTCAGTTTCAGAAACTCCCAGAGGCCACCTGAATGCCCTGTGCAAAGACGATTTTCCAGCCCAAGTCCCCTCAACCCCACCCCGATACACAAAGCCTTAGAACCCGATTTTGGTCCCTGGATGTCAGTAAAATAATGGGGAGCTTTAAAAGGAAGGGCAGAGTTTGTCCTTTCTTCGTCTAGCAGGAACTCAGATGTGATGGCTGAAACTGAAGCAACCATCTTGAAGCAAGAGGAAGAAGTTGAGGGTTAAAGCAGCTACAACAAGAAGAAAGGAGGCAGCTGATGTTGCAACAACTCAGCCCCAGACCGCCTGTGTTTATGTGCGGGACAAACGCATCACTCTTTCCCAAGCTCTGCTACCTTGGATTTTCTGGCTCTTGTTGTTCTACCCTACTCAGTACACCGGTGCCAGGTCAATGAAGATGTCACACTCGAGTCGGACAGGCATCAGCTCCGCCATGTTTTTAATTCAGCAGGTGCCTGTGCTATTCGACTATCATCAACCTGCAGTTTTCTGCTTTTAAGCCACTTGCTCTTTTGTCAAGATTACTTTATGAAGCCTACACACAACCACTTTTAAATCTTCTTCATCAGATCAACTCTGAAAACACATGAACGAGGAGTCTACCTCGAAGCCACCCTCACTCTTCTCTCCAGACAACCCCAGAAACAATGTGTGTCTGATGGAAGGCAGACTGGGAGGTCACCAGTATCATGATGGACACTGATGAGGCTTCATTTTTTATTTGGTCAAAACATAAATATATGACGAAGTTCTACTTCTTCCTGCTCCTCTCTCACACCTGCTGTGCAAGCACACCCCCCACTTTCAAGGCCACTGTCAAGGGTGTGGATGGATTATTAACAGCAAACTATAAATTTTTCACCTGGATCATGACATTATGCTGAGATGAAAGTGTTCTTAAGTGACAAATCATGATAAAGAAGTGCTCTCCCTAAAAGTGAAAATTTGCAAGAGCAAATGGTAAATCAAGGGGTGGGTACACAGAAAAAGTTGGTGTCTTACCTGAATACATCCAGAATACTCCTTTCTGGTAACCTGGGAGCCACCAGCCCAAATGCTTTTTGGAAATCCTCCAAAGTTAAATATCCTTGATCTGTTTGAAAATGAAATATAAGACATCCACTTACTTCTATGAACCCTATAAAGTGTATCTGTGGCCAATCATGGCACATGAAACGCTAATACGTCAGCAGGGGAGGAGCAGTCGTTCATAGTTGGTTTTACCTGTAAGGTGATCCGAGGTTGTCCCACTGCAAGACTGAAGAGTCTGGTTGCACCCGCCCTTAGCGCCACCCCGGCCCATCTCAAAGGCTATTCCCGGCCCTGTCATTTGCTGGTTCTCCAAGTCCCAAGGAAAGGATGGGCAGTGTGCAATAATGGCACTAGGTTCTGAGTCTTTGTGAACTGCCAACCAGTCTTTTCTTCAAAATCCATTTCTCTTTCCTTACTCATTACAATGATGATATATTAATATTTGGAGGGAAACCGTAACAGCAGCCAAGACACTGAGTGGGGACTCCGGGAGTCGTTTTGTCCTGCGTGTAGACTATGGGGTTGAGGAAGACACTCTTTTCAGCCACACTCCAGCCACATGTGCCTCCAAGCAGGGGTCATGGCCACAGGGTCTCCCCACTTCTGTGGGTGACTCTTAGCCTATAGTCCCACATGGCCGGTCCTTCTGCTATCTGCATTACAAGGTAGAAAATCCTAAGTGCAGTTATGGAACTCAGAGCAGTATTTCATCCAGGGTAAATGTCGAGAACGTAAGATCGTGGGAGACCAAAACGTTCAAACCAACATCTAAGATAATAGCTAATGAAAACATAAAAGAATCTCCAAGGTATATAGGTTATCTGCTTTACTAAATGCATCTTCCCATTCCCAGTTCCTCAATGGCATATTTTATATCAAAATGCTTAAAAGACACTTACAGTGCCTGTCAAACGCTGAGAAGATGTGTCTTGTTTCATTCCAAAACAGCTGCGCTTCCTTCTTTTTCCTTACAATGTTTAAGAACTCCTCGAGTAATACACCTGCAAGTTGGGGGGAAAAACGATTTGTAAACAATAGCTTTCTCCCTCTTTAAAAAAAGCAAAACTTAAATGAAAACTGGTAAATGTCATCATCAAATTTTTAATCCTAATGCTGGTGAACAGTATCTACTCTTAAAGACCTTTAAAGTTGAAAGACATTTCGCTAAATGCTAAGTAGACCAACACTAGTAATGACAAAAATGCTACCCAGTGTTATCGCCATGTCCGCTGAGATTTACCAGGGGATAAGGAATGGCGACTTCAAAAAAGTACAATACTCTTCCTTCTAACAGATCTAACAGACTGGTCCAAAACGACTTATTAAACAAGGTCTCATAATTTTTCTTTCCTTATGCTTCTTTGATCCTTTTTTTCCGAGTTGATGTTATATGGCGGGGTTTTTTTCCAACTGGGAAAGAAGGGCAAAGAAGTAGCTTCTCAAAAGTCAATACCAATTGCACACCACAGATAAAGGTGGAGAGAATATTCCATCAACAATAGAGCTGGCACCATCCCCAGTCTTGGGTGCACCCCATGACTGTTCTGTAGCCTCAGGCTCTGCTTCCTGTGAGTCTCATAATAAAAGAGCCCAGCATGATCATATGAGATTGGATACTGTGCTTACAATGTCTACTAAAATGAATTCTAATGTGATCTTTGTGGTAGGCTTAACGTGCAGAGCCAAGAATTTTAACATTTTAGTGAACTGGACCCTAAATGTATGAAAAGAACAGTTGATTTTTATAACTTAGGATTTCCACTTAAAAATGGCTTATCACTGTCTTTAAAACAGCCCCCAATCATACAACGCCCACATGCTAATTTTGGAGAACTTGCACCCTTGTCCTTCGGGTGAGGTTAATCCTGAGCTGTATGCCTTTCTTAAAGTAGATCCGATGATTTTGAAAAAACATAGAATTTTCTCAATTGCCAATGCTTTTCCTTATTTTTGCTTAAAGATTTAGAAACTAAAGAAGTCAGCCTATCTGTGTGTGCTTAAATGAGTCTTCTAAGGCCCTTTAGAATCATGTGCAAGGAACTGTGTTAAGCTCTGGAAATCGGGGGGAAAAGAGAACACACATGATCCCGGCCCTGGGGGAGCGACTGGGCAGTGTGGGAGGCGGTCCCCTCGTGGGCCCTCATGGGCTTCACTGTAAACACACACACAACTACAAACCGTGGCCCATGCAACAGGGGGACACCGGAGCTTGAAGGGCCATGGGAATCCCCCTACAGAGCAGACTCCGACCAAGGCGAGAGCGCTCAGCGGCAGCAAGGTGTGAGGGCGGAGCCAGACTATGCCACGGCACAGGCAGAAGAGCATTCTGGGCAATGGAAACAGCATGTGCCAAGGCCATGGGGTGGTGAGTAGGAGAAATGAGAAAAGGCCGCTGCGGCTGGAATGTACTGAGCAAGAGAGCACTACAAATGGGGCAGATGAGGGGGGCAGAGGCCAAAACACAGGCCCCGTGAGCCACAGGAAATAATTTGGTTTTCCTTTAAGTTGCAGTAGGAAGTTAATAAAAGGTTTGAACTGGGGAGTGACATGATGCAACTTAAGAATTTTTAAAATTTTTTTCTGGTGATTGTCTTGAAAACACACCCCGGGTGGGGGAAGCAAATGTGTCACAAGGGAGACCTGTGAGGAGTCTATTAGCAACAGCGGGGCTGAGAAGGTGCTGCCGTGGGGTCAGAGAGGAGTGGAAGATTTCCTTACTTCAGGAGAGATGAAGGGGTAGATGAGAGGGGTGACAAAGGAGGGGCTGTCGAGAATTGCCCCTGGGTTCTGACTTGAGTACTAGGTCATCTGAGGACTCGCCTCAAGGGGAGAGGACGAGAAGCAGATCGGTGGGGAGGAGCACGAGGAGCAAGACAGGAAGGCAGCTGGGATGCTCCAGACACAGGGCAGCTCCAGCCCCCACCACCGTGCGTGGTGTTGCGTGGAACTGTATCAAATTGGCATATGCCCCCCACCCGCCATGGTAGTTAAGGGTATGCAGTGATGCAGCTCCCTTCTCATTCCCCTTGTGACCAGAGAACATACTTAAAACTGCTGGAGGAGGTTAAAATTGGTCTAGTCATGCCGTGTTCCCAGAGGATCAAATCCATTACTTTACTTTCATGAACGCCCAAAGCTAATCAATTAAATAGCATCTAGATGAGCTGAAATTCTTGAATAATGTATTCGCTGATCATGGCATGTCCTATGAGGCCTTACAATCCCACCCAGCCAAGCTTTCTGGCCTCTCTAGCCAATTTCTTGATGATCCCCCAAGGCCCCCTCTCACCTCCCCACCTTTGCAAGTGTTGGAGGCGTTGGCTGGATTGTGCTTGTTCCTTTTTCTCCGAGTGCGCTCTTACATTTCTTTCTATTACCTCCTTTTGAAAGCTACCCTGGTTTCTTCCAGCTGGGTCCTGTAGGAATGGTCCTCTGGTAATAATACCATCATAGAGGGGCCTCCCTGGTGGTGCAGGGGTTAAAGTCTCAGTGCTATCAAACTATCGCCAGGCACTGCAGCAGGAGTTCAATCCCAGTTCAGTCTCCAGCCGGGGAGCTTCCCACATGGTGCAGCAGACCTCTCTTGTCTCACCCGCTGCTCCCCTCAGCAGTGCTTTTTCAGTAGATCCGCCAGTTCTGTTTCCCACTCTCTGGTGAATCCTCTTAACCTCCTCAACTCTACACCCAGTTCCTGTGCGCATAAATAAAAATAAATCTTTGGGGAAAAAAAAAACACCATCGTGGAATGCTGTGGTGACTATCAGGCCACATGTCTGCCAGAGACATCCTGTGGGAGGCCACTGTATAAGGCTCAACATTTTATCCCCAGGGTGTGGCACTGATGCCTTGCATGTAGCAGGCATTTGTTGCCTCTTTGTTGAATAAATAAATAAAATAAAGAATAAGAAGCTACTCTTCACAAGGGACTATGGTGATGGTTCACGAGGGAATTGGTGGTGGGAATTTTATAGGGAATACACAATAATATAAAAGATATAAGTAAAATATATTTTTTTTAAAGAAGCTGCTCTTTCTAGTTTTCAGCAAAAAGCAAAGTATTAAAATGTGTGTTTTACGTGATCTTATAGCTCTGTAAACTAATCTCAAAAAGTAGGTTACTTTTTATTCACATAGCCAGCAAAATAAACCATCTTTTTAGAAATCCCAATTTCTTAATACATAGGATATAATAAAAAACAAATGAAATTCAGAGGGAAAGGAAATGCCTGCCTAATATTTGCTCTTATCATTGCATCTGACTTAGGGAAATGATAAGGAAAAAAAGCACAATTCCATGGTTCAATGTGTGATTCACAAGGGAAAAAAAAATACATGAATGGTAATATCTTTAAAATTACATATTCAGAAAACCCATTAGTATTTTGGAGTATAAAGTATCAGGTCTTTATTTCATAATCATGCAGAATAAAAAGCAAATGTACCTTAGATTTTCTTAGGAGAAAATATTTTATTACCACTTAAAAAGAGAAACACTCTAATAACACAAATAACTCTACATGTGTAATCAAATTTTTGACACAGTTTTCCTGCAGAATCATATACCTTTCTTTAAACTTGTTAAAAACTACTTTTCTTTTTTAGAGCAGCTTTAGGTTTACAACAAAATTGAAAGGAAGATACAAAGATTTCCACGTGCAGTTGGCCCTCCAAATCCAGTTTCCACATCCTAGGACTCAACCAACCTCATATCAAAAACACTATGTAGCTTGGCTACAATGGTTGAATCTGTACTGAACATGAACATGCTTTTAAAAAGTCATTATCCCCTAAATAATATAGCAAATAATACAGCATAACAACCATTTGCATAGCATTTACATTGTATTAGCTATTATAAGTAGCATAGAGAAGGTTGAAAGTATACGGAGAAAGTGTGTAGGTTATGTACAAATACTCCACCGTTTTATATAAAGCCCTTGAGTATCTGTGGACTGTGGCCTTGGAGCAAGTCTCCCACTGCTACTGAAAGACACCTGGAACCTAATTTTTAAAGCTAATAACCAGGCCTCCCTGGTGGCCTACGGGTTCAGTCTCAGCACTGTCACCTCTATGGCCTGAGTTCAATCCCCGGCCAGGGAGCTGACCCACATGGCACAGCAGACCTCTCCTGTCTCCCCGCTGCTCTCTCAGCAGTGTACTTCAGTAAATCTCACTGTTCTGCACCTACTCAGCCTCTGGTGAATCCTCTCATATCCTGCACTTCTGGTCTACCCCAGTTCTTCTACAAAATAAATTAAAAAGATATTTAAATATATATGTATATTTTAAAAAACAACAAAAAAATAAAGCTAATAATCTACAGGTCATTGAGTAATATTAAATCCTGTGAAGACATCCTCCTTCCCCTTCCCCCACACACATGTCCTAACATCTTAATCTCCTGTAGCAACACATCTCCAAATGCAAATCCCTTTTCTAAAAAGGATAGTGAAATTTTCATTCAACTTGGCTCTCGCATTGTAGTAGTGTGATCAATTTCCAAAGCCAATGCATCACAGTTTGCTATTCCTAAAGCACCGAAATGCAAACACATTAATCTAAGTTTTATGCATTTTGCTGCTCTTGCAGTGGCCTAGAAAGAGAACTCCTACTACTAGCTCCACCTGCTGTCACAATAGTCAAACTTAAATTACCACTTCATGAAGACTTTCAATTCCTGCCATCAATTTTCATACCCAACAAGAAACGCATTACCTGCATCCACGCCTGCAGTGAAAGAATATGTTCAAAAAATTCTAATTTCAAATATAATGCTGATTGTCTCTGTATACCATCTTACTAATTACAGATCCCTAAATGTACTTGACTATAGTTACTCATTAGGATCACAGCAGCTTCAGGAACAACAAGACCTGCAAGCTTTTTGGTGTTTATTATTCATCTGTTTCCATAAGGTGTTCAGAAATTACAAAAAGTCGTTCGATCCTATTAGCAGTTTGCAGGGGGGTTCGATTTTTTCTTTCAGTGATGAGAATGGTTCTTTATAAACCAGGAAAGCCCAATTTATAGAGAAGAAGGCAGAGCTATTCAGATTGGGATGAGGGGGGCTGCCCATGTTTCCCAATCCAGCAGTACCCCTGGAAATGCAAGCACAGGACCCAGTACAGAGGGCCGTGCCTTATAGACTCACAATCTTTATCTAGCTATCCAGACTCTGCAAGTCTGTGCCTTTCCTACTCGATTGGAGACATTTCCTACAGTTTTGTAAACTACTCTTGGCAAAAAGCACTCTTTTCATGTTCTGTAATGAATACATATATTTTACTTTCCAAACTACTTAATACATGTGATAGAGATATGTCTTATGGAGAGACAGGCCAGGAATGTTATCTTTTATCTTTTTTTGTCTTTAAGCAGTTTCCTAGGAGGGTAATCATCTTTCACCACAGGGGTGGATCTATATTCAAAAGGTCCAACAAAACGATAGAAATTTTTTCCTGCAAAGTTTCATTATGTATATCTTTTTGTGGTTCACAGTTCTGAGCTTTGGGGTCAGTGCACACAGAGAAATCCTCTTGGAAATGAAGCAGTCTAGTTTCTGGCTATCAGTGAGCTTAAATTAGAAATTGCAATAAACCCAGGGAGAGTGAAAGAGAAAACAATAAAAATGCCAAGTTATTTAGACTCAGTCTGGTCCTAGATGGAGCAAAAAGGAAGGGTTTGTGTTCACTGTGTCACACATTAACATTCCCAGGCATTGCAAGTGCCTTAAAATGAGGATTTACAGATGAAGTGGCCTTTTAAAAGCAATAGTGCAAGCCTTCTCTAGTTTGGGAAATAAAATTCAGATTATGATTTCTGGAGGATAGGAGAGGGGAACAAGGATCAAATGTGGTCCCCTAAAGAGATCGTAAGGACAGAAGGTGGAAGTGACAGAAACAGTGGGAGTTGTCACAGAGAGATGGACAAGCCAGTTCAGAGGACTAACATTTTCTTCCAGCTTCTTGCACAAGAGTAGGGGAATAACGAGAAAAGAATCTACCTTAATGGAAAAAATTAAGTTTTACTCTATCACTGGGAGGAGAGTGAGAGAAAGAGTAAAATCAGATTGTAGTAGGACAGAGAAATCTGAACCAATAAACCCCGCTTTCTACTAAACATGCACAGGAATGGTGGCCTTTTTTATTATGCACATCTCCTGATTATAAACCTCCAAAGGTTCCTTGGTGTTAACGGTGCAAAGTCCTGATAACTTATTCTGCAATTTAAAGCTTCAATATTCCTTCCAGGCCAATCGGCCCTCAGCTTCCTCCCCAACTCAGCCACCACAGGGCAGCTTACTTTGCTGAACACACTGGCTCCTAAGTCTGCACAATATTTCTTGCTGGAGGTAAACATATGCCAAGGCAGTAGACTGTGTTTCTGGTAGGAATCCTTCTTAACAGCATGGCAGCTGATAACTTCGGGTGTGCAAGTCTGTAACGGGGAAAGCATTGTAAAAGGAGGGTGAGGGAGCTGGGAGAAAGATTTCAGCCACAGAGGTAGAAGAGGGTCTGTGAGAGAAACTGAGGCATGGCATGCAGCAGGAGCCTTCTAGAGAAAGCCCAAACCTGGCCTTTCCATCCCCAGCGGTGGAGGTTGAGTGATGAAACCTTGTCTATATCACCAACCCACACTTCAGCAAAGTCTACATGACATCCAGCGTTTTTATGGGGTTGGAGAGTGCATGGAAGACGAACTTCACACCGAGTTCTGCATGCACGCTGGCACGGGAGGGCGCAGAGAGCAGTGGCAGACAAGCACACACTGGCCCCTGCACTGTATTCATTCATTCACTCTTTCTTCTTTGCTTCTCCGCTGCTTCAAATCTTCTCCAGCAACCCACTTCCGGCTCCCGGCCCACCCCTCATACAGAAAGGGACTGTCACCCGGCCCTAAACTCTTAGAGGTCTTCTTGTCTACAGTATTCATGTGACATCTGACCATAAAAGTCCTTTCAAATTCTCTATCACATATTTAACATAAATATTTTTAAAACTATTTACATGTCTTTGTCTCCTAATGCGTTTTGATCCCTACAATGAAACTTGTCCAGCACCCTTTACTTAAATAAGTTCAGGGGTGAATATCTATGGGCAATATTGCAAAACCCCAACATGTATGCAGTTTCCTGATTATAGACCAGAACTAAGGGGCTAACTGAAAACTGAAGTCAAACAAACAAAACCTGCCTATACTGGCTACAGCATGGCCTTAGGTGCTTAAGCTGGAGCCAGATATAACAAAAACATGCACAATAACAAAAGTTATTTATGACAGAACAGAAAAGACCAGAAAATTGACAACTACATTTAAATTTAGGAGAATATCTTTAGCAATCAACTGTCTGGCTCAAAACTACTCAGATCAGATAGGAATCAGGGGAAGCATACAAGCCAACTGGTCATTAACCTAATCATCCACAAATTATTTTTAAATTGAACCAACACTGGATAGCATGGCTGAGTCAAACAGTCCATAATCACCATGAAGAGGAATCAATCTCTTTGATTTTTCCATCATTCAAAGTTGAACGTTTAAAGTAAGTTCCTGGAGAGCTTTTTCTTTTCTTTAAGTATGAATATAAAATATGTTCATTGTGTTCAAAGGGCAGTAATACAAGGACATAGAAAGGGGATGGGGGGTGATGAGCTTGATCTAATCACCAAGTGAAAATTCTGATATCCTTTGTTCTGATTTTTCCTGAAGCCTATTTTATACAGATCTGGAATAAAAACACACAGACAGCTGTGCTGGGACTCGGTGGGGCAATGTTCCGCAATGTTCCTCCTGTTCTTACAGCGTTTGGCACATAGGAAGCCGCAGCCCCGACATCTTAGCTGTTATTCGTGGGAAATGTGCTACAGTTTCTGCTGCAATGAAGTCACATCACCTGAGACTGCACAAGGTCTTGGCCCTTCATGGAATACTCAGTCGTGTTTTGGCACCAAACCACTGGCTGATGATGAAGAAAGTTTAAGGAACAGACTTAGAAAATCCACTAACATATAGACTGTGGACATCAACACCCACTGAATAGACTCTCCTCCCCAATTTCTGTGGAAGAAATATCCAGCATCAAGGACGTCACGTCTCTGTAGGAAAGGAGTTTTCCGGTATGGACACTGACCACTCTGCTTGGTTGGGATGTCCCCTGTTTGGTCTGGACACTGAGTAGCTCAGAACCAAACATGACATCAGCCTCAGAACCGTATAGAACCTGCCTTTTGTGTACCAACCCACTCCCACTCCTGCCTTCAACTCATTGAGTTTCTAGAAAATGAGTTCTGGTCTCAACTAATGACCACGACACTATTAAAAACTAAGGGGAGGATTTATCAAGTGATTAAAAGGGTAAACTTCATGATCATTCCATGTTGTCTGCTACCAACAGGTGGATGAGGCGTCCCAGGCAAATCACTTAACCGCTCTTAAACTCTGGCGTTTTGGACTTATTAAATGGGGTTAATCCTAATATGGTTGAGTTGTAAATTGTGTTCAGCACCGAGTCTGCACATAGAAAGCATTCAGGAAGTCAGAGCTATAATTATCTACAGTAATAATAAGTATTGTCAGACATGTAAAAGTATTTTGTAAACAAAAAACTGTCAAATGCCAGGATTAAGATATCTCATTATTCTCCTCTGGAGCCTGGTTTCCTCATTTTAAAAAGGGAGAACAGGTGACAATTTTCTAGGTCTCTTCTAGTTGCAAACATCTTTCATTCTCTGTACTTCTAGAAGATATGAAACCACTATGGAGAACAAGGGTTGCAATGAAATCAAACCCCCTGAATAAGGCAGTGTGGGGTATATTAGAACCAATCTCAATAGTGACCTGTTGTTTGCTTAAACAAATGGCTTAATTTTTTTTTCTCACTAATATAATTCTTTGTTCCTGGTAACTAAATGTGTAGGGTTTTAACCTATAGCCCCTAAAAACCAACAGTACCTCAATAAACATAACTCGGGGAATAAAAGGAACCTAAGCTGATGTTCACTAGCTTGCTAGGTTACAGGCACTTAAAAGTTCATTAGTGCCTTTTTGCTACTTGTTCTGGCTGTCCTCAAATTCTCCCATGGTGATTTTCCTTCACTTTCCATTCTTACTTTAATGGCTTTGACTTCACTTTTCACTCTCCATTTTCAGCAGGAGCCTCTACATTTTACTGAGACCAGAAACGCCTAAGAGGTAGGAACTTGGGCCTCCCTGGTGGCGCAACAGGTTAAGTCTCAGCACTGTGAAGCTATCCAGAGCCACTGCAGCACGAGTTCGATTCCTGGCCAGGGAGCTTCCCACATGGCACAGCAGACCTCTCCTGCCTCGCCTGCTGCTCCCCTCAGCAGTATATTTCAGTCGATCCGCCTGTTCTGCTCCCCACTCTGTCTCTGGTGAATCCTCTTACCACCCCACACGTCTGACCTGCACCCCCGTTCTTGTATGCATAAATAAATAAATCTTAAAAAAAAAAGAATCAAGAACTTTAAAAAGTATTTGTAAAGAAGTAGGAACTAGGCATCCAGGTCTGGGAGCTGTGGCCCATAAAAAGTGAAGTAGCTGCACTTTCAGGACTCTGCCTTTTCGGGGGGCCATCAGGTCAGGGTCATTCCAAGATGGCAGTGAGGACCTCACCAGAAAGCTGGGCAGCAAATGGGCCCTGCACTGGCACCGTGCAGGTGGCGTGCTAGTGGCCTGGCACAACTTTGTCTGGGTGTCAGAAGAGCTACAGCTAGCAAGAGAATTTCTAAATCACAGCTTGCCTGAAGAACTTTGGGAGTTGGTTACCTGAATAAATAGGCCCCAGAGGGCCTCCCTGGTGGTCTAGGCGTTAAGTCTCAGCGCTATCACTACTACGGCCTGAGTTCCATCCCAGCCAGGGAGTTGACCCACACATAGCGGAGCAGACCTCTCCTGTCTCACCTGCTGCTCCCCTCAGCAGTGTACTTCAGTAGATCCACCTGTTCTGCTCCCCACTCTGTCTCTGGTGAATCCTCTAACCCCCCACACCTCTGGCCCACACCCCAGTTCTTTTATGAATAAACAGCTCCCAGAAATCCAAAATCAACATTTCAGATCTTCTTCAAGATCAAAACACTAAGGGGACAGTTATGTATTTGGAAAAACACTTAATCTGTGCATAAATCCTCTCCCTTTAAGAACAATAACATGTAAATGTGACTCTGGAAGGATGAGAAGAAGTAGTCATTGGTTTGAAATTGGTTCAGAATTGAATGATTCTAATAGAAGAAATTAATTAAGCGGCAATCAGAGTTCAGCAGTGATTTCTTACTAAGACAGTTATTTTACTCTGTTTTGGATATCTGTGGTCTTGAATGAACACAAATTGAAGGGAATTGGAGACTTACGTGTCCCAGTTACTGCTTTAAATATAAATGCAGTGATGCTTGCGGAAAGGTAATTTTCTATCGCTCTCAAGACTGGAAGAGGAAGGGGAAAGACTTGTAGACTAAGGAAAGTCCTTTCAAAGTTATTTTGGAGTGAAGTGCTAAGAACCTACACTCTGATCTCGTTCCTCCAACCCAATTCTCCCTCTGCCAAATCCCCTGAATTTCTCAGATGACTAATTCACTTTGTAGCCTTTGAAATATATTTAAAAATTAATTTTTAGGGGCCTCCCTGGTGGTGCAGCGGTTGAGCGCTGCGCTGTGGAGCTGTCAGTAGCATGCGATGCGAGTTCGATGCCCAGCCGGGGAGAATCCCACATGGCATGGCAGACCTCTCCTGCCTCGCCCGCTGCTCCCCTCAGCAGTGTATTTCTGATCTGCCTGTTCTGCTCCCCACTCTGTCTCTGGTGAACTCTCTCGCCGTCCCCTGCCTCTGGCCTATACCCCAGCTTGCATGTATAAATAAATAAATCTTTTAAAAAAAATTAATTTTTAAGAAAAAAGAGGCAGAAAAAGGAAGCAGTCTAATGATCTCGCCTAATGATCTACTCTATGCGAGTAGATGTAATATCTTGGCTGGGACAGGCAAGGGAAAGCACACTGGAGCGGGCTAGGGGCCCACTGTCAGAGTTGGAAGGTCATACTCGTGGGGAAGGCTATCTTCGGTATCCAAAAAATTCCAGTTTTTATTTTTAAAGATTTATTTATTTATGCATACAAGAGCTGGGGTATAGGCCAGAGGTGTGGGGGTGAGAGGATTCACTAGAGACAGCGTGGGGAGCAGAACAGGAAGACTGACTGAAATACACTGCTGAGGGGAGCAGCAGGCAAGGCAGGAGAGGTCTGCTGCACCATGTGGGAAACTCCCTGGCCAGGGATCGAACTCGTGCTGCAGTGGCTCTGGGTAGCTTCATAGGCTGAGACTTAACCCCTTGTGCCACCAGTGAGACCCAAATTCCAGTTTTGAAGCCACACTTAGGCCATGATGAATTTGAGAAATTTGAGAAACGCTGCTAAATAAGGTAGTCCACACTGCATAGAGCACCGCAGTGTCAGAAAGCACACGTACATAGCAAACGTAGAGGAACGCTCCTCTCCTCCAATGCAGAAAGCTCCAATGTACATAAGAACTCACACCAAAAGGGAGCGCTATGCCTGCAACAAAGGGAGAAATATTTCTGTTTGGAGTCAAAATTCAGGAATTAAGATCTCATGAGGGAGAGGAGAGAAAACTTTGTAAATTTTAAGAGCCAACCTTCAGCCACAAGTCGGTCACCTCAATCAACAGAAAATACATGGAGGAAACCAACAATGGCACACTAGGGCATCTTCTGGTCTCCACTCAGTCCCCACTTTAGATCAGAGCATCAGAGAAACCACGAGAAACCTTTAGAATGCAATGAAGGTAGGCTAACCTTCTGCTAGAACTGATTCTTCAATGTGCATGCAGCCACCCATTCCGAAGAGAAACCACGTGAATGTCATACCCGAAGGGAAACCTTTTCATGAGGTCATACCTTACCAAACGTGAGGAAATACAGATGGGGGAGATCTAGGAATATACCGCATGAGGAGCGCGTTCTGGAGGAAGTCAATCTTGCCCCCAAGACACAGAACTCACTCTACCTATAAAGAATAGGGAAAGCGAACCTCCCTAGTGGCACAGCACAGTGGAGCTGCCAGCAGCTGCTGTGCGAGTTTGATGCCCAGCCTGGGAGATTCCCACATGGCACAGCAGACCTCTCCTGCCTCACCCACTGCTCCCCTCAGCAGTGTATTTTGGTTGATCTACCTGTTCTGCTCCCCACTCTGTCTCTCACTGCCCCACACCTCTGGCCTGCACCCCAGTTTGTATGCATAAATAAATCTTTAAAAAATATTAGTTCAATAAAAATTTTTCAAAAAATAGGGAAAGCCTTTCCCCAGACTTCACGCCTGTCTGTGCACCAAAGGACTAGTTAAGGAGTAGAAACCTTCTGTGTAAAGTCAAGTCCTTCTTTTGGAACCAAAGCACATACATCTAGCAGAAAGAGTATGAGACTAAGGAATGTGCCAGGGCCTCAGCTCCCATCACACTCGCTGTATCGAAAAGTCACATAACAGAGAAGGGCTGTGTAAGTGAGAGTGAGAAGACCCTGTCCAGGCAGGACCACCTACGGGATATCAGAGGACTCTGCAGGAAGAGGCGCCCTGTGGAAAATCCTTCTGCCAAAACCAGAAATCCTTGTGGATTAGCCTCCTCACACAGAAACCCAAAGAAATAAATTTAGGTAAGGCTTCCCCCAGAAGTTACAACTAACTAAACATTAAAGGAACAATATTGGAATATTCTATAAGTGTGAAATACTTAGATAAGAAATTAAAAACCTGGAGAAATTCCATCAGGTGGGGGGCATGTTGACAACATGCTCTCCTAGCAATAATGCTCTACCAGTCACATTCCGCATGTGGTACAAAGCTAGCATATAAAAACAATCTAGGAAATTCTTCGGTAATTCAAACTGTTTTACGTAAAAAGATTTTCAAAAAGAGCCAGGGGGTACACAGTGACCAAATCTGTGACAATCTGAGCACTAAAATAATTTTGTATATAATTAATTATAAGCCATTAAGAACATATAAATTCACGAGGCCATACTGGTAACATACAGAAAAATTAGAAAGAAAGGCATTCTCTTGCTTAAATAATGCCAAGCGCTAACTAAAGCAAGCCCTGGCATTAGAAAACCATTATGTTACAACCATTCAGTACAAAACTGGGTCAGACAAGAATCATGAATGGACCCAAATGCAGGTGGAAATGTGGACGGGAAGCAGAGTATTTGCATAGTCTTAACTGTGTCTCCCGATAGGCTGCCCATTTAGTTGTAAGGGGAAGAAAGAAAAAGAGAAACATAATCGAGAAATGGGCCATCTTGACCATCTATAAGACTGAGAGTCTGTGAGAGATGGATGGACATTCCGTGCTTTCAGACATGGCCACCTGAGAGAACATAGCACCTAAAGGTTATGCTGGCTAAGACTACACAACCTCAACCTAATGACAAAGAAACCCCAGGCAAATGCAGCATGAGGAATGTTCTTAAAATACAAAAAGGTGAGGAGTGGGCCATTTGCTCAAAAATATCAGTGTGATAAGAAGAAATGTTCCAGATTAAAGGAGGCTAAAAAGACTCGATACCACAGGAAAATTCCTGTGCTGAATGAGGAAGGGTGCTATGAAGGATCATGTGACAACGCTGGAATAGATTAGATAAAAATACAGTGTCTATATAAATGCACAAAGTTGGTAAGTGTAAGGGGGTTAATACCACACAGACAGAGAAGGGGGTAGCAGTAGAAAATGCAAATGAGAAGGCAGACGAGGTAAACTGTTAACAATTACTGAACATGTGTAAAGGGTATAGTCAGTCTCTGTACTATTTTTATTTTGAAATTTTTTGCACACTTTCAATTATTTCCCAAAAAAGTTGGTTGGTTGGTTTTTTACAAAGCCCACACAGCATGCTCTGGATCCTATTCTGTCAAACAATAGGTGCTCATCGATTTTTCTCTCATCTTCCTTTTCCCTCTTCCCTAGGTCATTCCACTAAAAAAAAAAAAAAAAAAAAAGCAAGCAAGCAAAACTTCCCTTGATCCACAACCACTCAGGACCTACTGAAAGACTTATCTGCTCACACTGTCACGCTCTCTCACTTTCCCTTTATCTTTATCTTCCTCTGGCTCCCGCCTGACCTCTGCCCTCAGCACACACTGAAACGGCTCTTGCTCAAGTCACCAAACACCCTCAGGTGGCCAGCTCCTAGTGGGTCCTCTTCATTTCTGCTACTTGACCTTTCAACAGCATTCACTAGTGTTGTCCACACTCTCGTCCTTGAAATGTCCACATCTCTTGGCTTTTGATCAAACTATCTTGATACTCCTCCTCCCCTGCATTTCCTCCTCTGCATGAATTCGCAGGCAATCTCTCTAGATTGGCTCATCTATTCCCATGGTTTCAAAGCCATCCACAAGCTGAAGACACAACCTTTATTTCTTCAGCCCAGAGTGTTCCGGCAATTTCCCAGAGAAATCAAACAGCACTAAGAGAGGTGGAGAGAGAGAGATTTAATTGTCACACAGGCGGGCTCAGTGGGATAGCTCCCAAAAGTCTGAGCCCTGAATAACAGGAGTGGTAAGATATTAAATAGTTTGTATGCGGAAGCCTGTCACCCTATCTATCACAGACTTTCTTTATTATTTGGGAAGGGGGTCAAGGTAGCCATAGCTACTATTGTGGGCAAGCAGCACACCACGGGAACTTTCCGCTCCAGCAAGCAGCAGACTTAGCAACTTCCTGCTTCAAGAGCTTGCCTCAGAATTCCTCATTCATACAACTCAATTCCCTTCACACTGTTAATGGAAAGTTCCCAAACTCAACATATTCAAAATTCAACTCTTGGTGTCCCCCAAGCCCTCAGTCTTTCTATGTTAGTAACTGTCACTTCCATTCATTCAGCTGCTCAAGTCAGAAAACCAAGGCTCCTCTGTTGGTTGTTGAAATTACATGCAACTTTTGGAGGCTTTTAAATTGTTTAAATGTTTCCTACAGTAAACACAGGGTACATCTATAAGTGCATTAATGAATGGAAATTATAAAAACCAAAACCTATTTTTTTGGATAGTGGGGAACAAAATAAAGCGGTCCTAAAACAGAACATGTTGTAGTCTCTAGATTTGTTCTTAATTTTGGTTTTATCTGAAAAAACAAATGAGTACTTAAAATAAAAATTAAGTTTCATATTACCAGAAGAGTTCGGATTTATTGACGTCATCACAGAATTGGCTTCTATCTAGAAGAGAAGAAAGAATAGGATATATAATTTCATTCACTCTTTCCAAAGGGCAAGTTCCTAATTCTCAGGGTGTGGGGCAGGGATGTATTTTATGAGAAACTAGCTTTGTAGACTGCAAAGGATAAGCAATGTCCCAGAATTGTCATATAGTCACTCTATTCTTCCATCAAGATCTATTTTTTTTAAGATTTATTTATTTATGCATACAAGCTGGGGTACAGGCCAGAGGCGTGGGGCGGCGAGAGGGTTCACCAGAAACAAAGTGGGGAACAGAACAGGCAGATGGATGGAAATACACTGCTGAGGGGAGCAGTGGGTGAGTAGGAGAGGTCTGCTGCACTATGTGGGAATCTCCCTGGCCAGGTGTCGAACTCGCGGTGCCGCTGCCGACAGCTCCACAGTGCAGCGCTTAATTTAACCGCTCTGCCACCAGGGAGGCCCCCATCAATATCTGTCAGATGTGATGCTAATCTGCTACTGATTCTAACAGCCTCCCAAACTTTATTGCATTGATTAAAAACAACTAAAGCATAGAAAATCAACTTGGCTGTCATAGATATAGCATAACCTGAAAGACAACCTTTCCATTTAAGACAAAAACAAACAATGGTTACAATAGGCTCAAGGGCTAGTTTTGAATTTTTTCCTGCTTATAAAAGTAAAATGATGGAGAAAACATGAAAAATACAAAAAAAAAAAAAAGAACAAGAAAATTTTAAAAATCACCCACCCAATGGAAACCATTGTTAACATTTTGACCTAACTTGTTTTTTTCTAGACATTTCTAAACATACTCGCAAACACACTGTATTCTCACTTTTACTAAATATTTAAATATAAGCATTTTCTCATAGTGTTACAAGAGGGTTATGAACATTATAGAATTAGAAACTTGGCCGCATCTGACATGTTTCTCCACCTTGGAGTCCTTGGCCCACACTTTCCTCTGGCCCCTCCCCAGAGAGATCCCATTGCATTCTCTCCACCAAGTCCCAGGCCATCTTGAAATATTGGAACTCCCCCATGCCCTAGCCTCACCCTTCCACTCTTCACACCGATACCCTTCTTGGGCAATGTCATCCGGTCTCGTGTTTTCAGCTACCACCAGCAAGCTGAGGAATCCTGACTTCCTCAGCCCTCTCGCCTCTCCCGCCAGTTTTAGAGGTCTCTACCTAAGAGAGGCACACAAGCTAAGAGCAGGCCCGTTAGCAAAACCCCAACACTAGCATTTACCAGCAAAGGCACCTGAAACATTCACAGCTCCCTCATGCAACGTGCCCCCTGTGAACTCACTGGTTTTCCTGTTGCTGGTCTTTCTGAGTCTATCCCCAAGGTGGCATCAGTGCCCATTCAGTCCTGCCGGTCACACCACTCTCTCATGCTACCATATCCCATCAATCACCGGGACACTCACTTTTCCCACTGCCCATGAACTTCTATCCCATTGTAGCCCCTCATCTAAGGGACCAGAGATTCCTTCAAGAGTGACCCACTGGAACCAGGCCCTTCCCTTGGTCCCTTCACTTCTCATTCTTTCTGTTCTTCTCCATCTTATTATCTGTCACAGGATTTTCTAAGTCATTCTACACTAGCTTGTGAACTGTTTCTAAGTGCAGTCTATATTTTATTCATCTTTTTTATTCACTCTCTGTAGAGACTGTTAAAAATTGTCAACTCCTGCTCTATCTCAAGTCATCATGGAGCAACAGTGGAAAAAGATTTTAATTAGTAATATTCGAGACTCAGATAAACCTCTTTAGCCAACACACTGCCCCTGTGCAAAGCTTTCTGTATCTTTCTATCACCAGCAACCAGCAGGTGTTCCTTTTATTAAACAAGAATGCTTAATAATCGTGTAAACAACTGCATGAGTGTGTGATTTGTTACATAAGTGCTTTTACTGCTTTATGACCTGTATCCAGCAGATATTTCATTTGCTCAAAAGCAATATTCAAAAGTGAAACCTCAATGGAGTCAAAAAGTAAAAATCTATTAAATTTCAGAGAGTACACACCAAGTGTCATTTATGAATAAAAGTTGCCTGCACAAATGACTGATGAGTGTGAAGGTGACTTGCTGTATCGGTACTTTACTGTGCAGTGGTCTGCAGCCAAAAAACATTCATTTGATTAAAAAATAAATTGCAAAATCCCAACCAGGTTTGACAATAAAGGGTAAAATGTACTACATTTCCTGGAGTATGCTTAAGCTTGTTACCACATCGCTCTAGCTGTTGTTAAATTCCTCACTTACATTCTAAAATTAAAATCAAACAGGTAGAATCGATGGTGATAAAGGCAGAGTGAGACCAGCTCTCCTTCCAGCTGAACCCAGGTTAAGTGCAGCGCTTTAGAGGTTGAGCGCCTTTAGCTGGCCTGTTTTGGAATTCAGCAGAATGATCGCAGATTAACAAGGAAACTGCAATTTCTGGCAGCTCTGTAATCAGATTCTGGGTAACTAAGTATCCCCCAAATAATTGAACCACTCTGAACCTTCCTGGGTTGTTCACGGGCCCTACCTATGTCAACGGAACATGTTTATTATAAAGTTGTGGTGCATCTGAGCGTAATGAAGGATGGAGAAAAGGAAATGGGGTGGGAGGGGAGGAGCTTTGCTGGGCTTACACTCTGACACAGGGAGAGCCCCAGCTGGGCCAAAGGGATCACCAACTATTCGGTCTAATGAAGGCACAAGGGAGGGCATTCCAGGCACAGTTTGGGAGCTGCTTCTGCTTGATGGGGAGTTGAATTTCTTAAGCCTGGACAAAATCTTGACCTGATTCATTCCAGTTAGTAGCTTAACAAGAGGGACCCATCTTTAGAATGTACCTAACAGGCAAGGGGAGCAACAGAACAGGTGTGGGGGACCAGAGGAAACTTGTCCTACCAAAGCAGGAGGTTCACTGAACCTCAGCTCAACTCTCACTAGCAGTGAATTACTACAACCCTCTCCTCGAGAGCAATAGTCAACAGAACTTCAAATGCACCTAGCATCTGTACTTCTAGGAATTTATTCCAGACTTACATCCACGAGCATAGATATAGACATAAAAAGATGCTCATTGCAGCAATATTTATAGGAATGAAAAATAATGGAAGCAACCTAAATGACCAGAAACAGGACAAAGGCTGACAATACTATACAAGTATTCTCTAAAAGATGGTGGTGATGAGTACTTTTATGTTCATCTCCTGTTAAACAAATAAAATAGGAATAATATGTTCCCACTTGTGTTTTCAGTAGAAGGCTATGTATGGAAATATTCATCATGTATAAGAAATTCTCATATAATGCACAAGAAACTGCTAATAATGGTAACCCCTGAGTAATGGGACCCTCTGCTAGGAAAGGAAGAATTTTATATTCAACTTTATACGCTTCTACACTGTTCGAATTTTGACTATGGAAATGTGTCACTCTTATAATTTAAAAGAAGCCAAAAAATTAAATTCAGCAGGAGAAAATCCCTGCATGCACTTCCTTTGTGAAGTCCCTCTTCCCCTCCTTCCTCTCTTGACATCTCTGTAACATCTCCTATTTATTGTAATCATTACCAAGATGGTGATGAAATAAGCTTCATGGGCTCTAACAATAGATTTCCAATTCATCCCTGAGTGGGATTCTTAAGGGTAGAATTCAGCACTGGACACATCTGTGAAACTGCTTACAAGGCAGTGATTTGCTTTATAAACATCCTAAGCTATCCCTGTGCCCGTTACTAAGCATCTATTCACTACTGCATTAGCTGCACCAGCCCCACATACATAGAGAAAGCCCTACCTTGGAGGGCTTGTATCCAAACAGCATTACAACAGCAACTTTAAAGTCCTCTCTGCTCAGATAGCCTTTGTTATCTTCATCGCATGCTTTAAATACCTAAAGAACATTAAGTATGTTTAGTTAGTAAGACAAGCCATTTGTCCTATTATTTTGCTACTAGTTTATATTAAAATTAGGCCCACCCACCTACCCACCCAACCCCAACTTAAAACTCAGTCGAGCATCAGGACTCAAAACTGGTTTTGGTTCTAATTTTAATTCTCAAGAAATCTTAACGATGAGCTGAAATTTAGCCCCCCAAAAGGTACAAACGACTTAACCGCTAGCCTGAAGCAAAGTAATTCTTTTGATCATTGGAATAAAGTCTACTCAAAACTCGGTCCTACATTTAGAAAAGGCAAAAGGGCAGGCGTTGCAAGGCGTGAGGAGAGGCGCACAGTAGACGTTATTAAGAATGAACCTTGTAGCGCAGGAAAGAAGAGAGGGCACTCGGACCCGGAGCCAGAAGCCTTGCCTCTCGAGGCTCGGTCATTAGCCATGACACTTTGGAAGGCTAATCCAGTCCCTGCCAGTGCAACCGGGCTGAGCGAGACCTGAGAGGGGTAGCTGAAGGGAGAACCCCGGGTTAAATTCAAGTGTGAGACCAAGCCTGCCGACACCTACTTCCACCCACTTCTTGCGTTCTGAGGGGCTGACCCCCCCAGTCCACGGCCGGGGTCCGTACTCGGAGGAAAACATCCCGACCGTCAGGACCGAGACCAGACTGCGGAGCCCCCAGCCCCACCGCCCTGGCAGGGTTGACTGCTGTCCGCAGGTACGCTCAGGGCCGCCCAGGAAGTCGAACTTGGGCCGCCCTTCCAACGTCTTCTCCTATTGGGCGGCCTGCGAGCCACGGGCGTTGATCCCGCAGCCCTATTGGGCAGAGGTTTTGTTTAATAACGTTTCCCTGGACCAGCCTATAGCGGAGAGGCTCCCAGGCCCGCCCCCAGCACTTGACTCCGCCCCCATTTCTTCCTCTTAACTCCTTGGGCGCCAGTGGCGATCCAGGCCTTGTGGGTGCTGTTTCCGTGTGTCCTACGTGATTCCTTTTATTTTCTCCCCTTACCCCTTGCAATGAATTACTCTTCATAATTTTGATCTATGGTACTGTGCCAAACGTTACAGGAGTCGCAAAAAGGTGTGAGCAAATTTTGCAAAAAGTTTATAAAACAAAACAAAGTCCAGGGGTCCAGAACGTGCAGATGAGCCAGTGGGTGGGGCCGAGCTCTCCCAGGGTAGCTGTTTTGTCCTCAGTAACCCCAGAATCTAGCTCGGCGCCTGGCACACGTTGGGGGAACGCACCTAGTGAACCGTGAGGACGTTTGCACCAAGCTGTGTCATTCAGTCCTCTGGGAGAGCTGCGGGGCTTGAAAGAAACTCCGAGAATAAACAGTACAAACATTGAGCCCCCGATTCCCTCGCAAACAACCTGATTAAATAAAGGCTAGGGGTGTGGGGAGGTTCCGTTTTGCAGGTTTTCCCGACCCCTCATCTGGCAGCTCAGTGAGAGGAAGAACACTCACCCATTTCAAGGAAGAAACACTTGAAACCCGTTTCAAGTGAGTCTGCTGGGAGATGAGATAACTTTGGGCAGCAGGTTTTAGACTCTGCGCCCCTGAGAGCGCGCGGCTCCTCGGACACCCGTGCCAGCCCTCGACTCCCTCAAGCCTCAGCTGACCCGCTCGGTGCCTTGAAAATCACCCCCTTTCCCCGGTCCTGGGACTCGGAAGCGCTCTCTGAGGATCCCTGCGAAGAGCCTGACGTCGCGAATTAACCAAAGGAGAAGCGACGGATCACCCCTTTCCTCTCAGGATCGCTCGGTGTTTAGGACCCAGCGGAGGCGCCCCGCGCACGCGGCGGAGGGTGGGAGCGGCGCGCAGGCGCGGGCGGCCGCCGGGGGCGGGTCCGAGGGGCTGGCGGGTCGGGGCGTGCGCGGCGGCCGGGCTGCGAGCCGGCTCCTTCCCGCCTGGCCCGGAGCTTGCGCCGCTCGGCTTTGGACGACTCGGCAGAGCCCGGGGCCGGGGGAAGCCGAGCATCCTGCAGGTCTTCGCCGCTGGACCCGGGCCCCTCGGGTAACTGTGCCTCCCAGGGCGCGCGCGCCAGGTGCTGCGGGGATCCGCGTCCCGTGGGGGCTTGGGGGTGCCCGCCCCCAGCTCGCCGCTGCCTGGTGGTCTCGGCTGTGCGTGACGGCTGGCGCGGTTGAGCTCCTACCTGCGGACCCTTTCCGTGCTGTGTCCCCATACCTGGGACACTTAGTGTAGACTTACGAGCGGGAAGTGGGTGCACCCCTGGGAAAACCCTTCGAATTGTGCCTGCCCGAGGGGAACGCTCGCAAAGTTCGCAGCTGCCATGACTTGCTCAGTTTCCCCGCAATCGGTCCTTGTCTCTCCAACCCCACCGCGTTCTTCCCCTGCAGCCCTCCCGGCAGCGGCCTCCGCTCCTCGGTTTTTCCCCCTGGAAAGCATTTTCCACACAGGGTTCTAAGGAAGGTAATATTTTAAACAGGTATTACCCTGTTTCTTAAAGGCCTCTCGTGGGGCCCCGTTGTTCTGGGAAGGGTAGAGGGAGGGAATCCTGTATTTTCAGTTCACCTAACGCTCCGGCTTTTCATGCTGGACACCTGTGCCTTCTGGCTCTAGTCCTCTCTGCCTTGCAGCTATTGGTCTTATTCCCACCCGCGCCCCCCACCCCACCCCACCCCACTCCTCCGATCTTTGCAGATTGGGTTCCCTCCACTTACTTGTTCTGGCTCCTCTTCAGCCTCCAGATCTCAACTAAATGTTACTTATTCTGAGTATCCAAGAATGTGGACATCTGAGTTATCCGTGTCTCATGCATGTAAGATGTAATAATGCACGTTGGTAAAGATGTGGTCGCTTTTAATTTTTGTGTTGGCCTGTCTCCTTTCCCCTGAAATGTAAGTTTTCCTAGGGCACAGCCTTTCCATGAACTCCATATTCCCAGTGCTTGGCACGTAGCAGCTGCTCAGTACTTCCTGACTGAATGAACTCTGGGAGGTGGTATATTAGACCCTCTTCACAGAGAAGTAAACGGAAGCTTAGCCTTTAGGGGACCCAGGTGCACATTTATTATTAGTAATGACTGGATTTGAAACTGGGGTTCCTGTTTGCCTGCTGCTAGCCACATAGGACCTCAGTGGAAGAAACTGACTTCCACACCACCAGGATAATCCACAGGCTTAGGAGCAGCTAGAAGCCTAAAGCCCCGCCCCAGCTAGGTCTGGTGTGTTGGGGAGGGAGGAAGATCTAGTGGGTTTAAGAGGGTGTCTCTTTGTTTCCACAATTTTTTTTAAGCCCTTATTAGAAGTATTAATGTTCCCGTTTGGTGGGAAAATTGCTGTTATGTTTGGCCCTTCCCTGACCGTACTTCAGGCAGTATTTGCCAAATTTCATTCATTCCCTTACCTCTCCTATTTTTTGTCTTCTCTTAACACTTTTATCATGTACTTAATATTTTTATTTAAATACTTCTTTACACTTTGTCTTTTAAAAGTAAACTATTTTGCTTTTGTAAATATAAGGAAGGCATAAAATACTTTGTTAGGATAGTAAACAGTGTGTTACTGGCACCTGCAGAAGAGCCCACAGTCTGTTTTTTTTTGTCCAAAAGCTGAAGTGGAGGCATTTTACAATACTGCTGAAGTCATCTTCCTTAACTTCAACAGAGCATCAGATGGGCTTGGCGTGGAAAAGGTCTCACTGTCAAAATGTGACCTTAGTGTGGGATCCCAGGCACCTACACTTGGCAGTCACCTCGCTGAGCTGAGTGGATGTCGGTCTCAGAAGCTCCCCAGATGGTCCGTGATTCTGGCATCACCACCCACCAGAAGTGCTTAGTCCTGTGCTGTGCCACCAACTAACTATAACTAGGCACAGTTGCAGGGCAGTTCTGGGGGGCTTTCCTTCTAAAACTGCGGGACCTGAGGACAGAACCGAGGTCCATGAATTCTGGGAACCCCACTGTCTGGGAGAGAAGTAAAACTGCGGCTGGAGAGCAGATCCAGTTCTGCAGTCAATCCATTCCTGGTTGAGCTTCGAGTTTGCCAACAGCGCCTCTTCAGTCAGCCACGTACCCTGAGCTTCATAAAGAGGGTCATGACCTGCTAGCTTTAATGACTAGGTCAGGTTTTATTAGTCAATTCTAAATAGTTTTTGCCTTTAATAGGTCAGCAACTTTTCGGCATATTTTTGAGGTGAGCAGACCCCGAACACAGATTATATAGAGAGCAGGCCATCCCCCTCAGCCAAAAAATAGAAAAGGTTTTCTCTCTAGGAAATGTCTTTTTAAAGCTTTGTTTCATTTTTTGCTCACTGGTCGTATTTTGCAGGAGAGAATTCTCCTGTTCTGCGGCCCCTCCCCCTCTCCACTCTGTGGGTCTAGACTTGTAGAGAAAGATGAAACTGAAAACCAGAAATTTTCTGAAGAGCTCAAGAGTTGCTAAAGATGAGAACCCCCTTCAGGGTTCTCTGGGTTTAATTTGTGATTCTTCTGGTCTGGTAACTTCCAGGAGGGCCCCCCCCCCCCATGGCTTCTTTTCTCAGCCCTGAGGCTGAATCCTTGCTCACCTAAAAACTCTAAGACCCTCTATTTGCTTTAGAATCAAACAATCTAGAACAATGTAGAAAGAACAAGCCTCAGGACTCCTGTTACAAGAGTCAATTGCTAAGTCAATTACTAATTCATCCTGGCTTTAGGGTAGGTTTTTCTGAGGAATTTCTTTGTTCTCAGATAATTTTTTAAAATCTCAAAACTGGAGTCGCCAAAATCATCCTTTCCAGTGAATTGTGACTGCATACCTCCCTCTCCCTCTGTCTAGCAGCTCACAGTCTAGAACACTGGGAGAACCTCAGTTTTAAAAAAATGACAAAAACAAGAAAAAACCTGAACCACCCAGCAGGTGCTAAGTAGTAAGTCTGCAGATCTCCTTCCTGGAGAAAACCTAACCAGCAGAGCCTGTTAACTTCAGAATACAATGGGAACAAGCTTAGTTATGCAAAGGTATTTAATAGCAGATTAGAAACAGTGGGAGGTTGAGGGGAGAACCTCTCCTGTAAGGGCCACTGTTACAGGAGCAGGTGGCTCCCCCACTTCTACAGTCAGCGCCTGCACTAGCAAAGGGGAAGCGACCCCAAGGCACTAAGGGTCACTTGATGGTCTAGAAATTCTCTGCTGTAAATCCCCTTAAATGTGTCATTTATGGGAGAAGCCCTATCTGATCGAACAGTTAAGTGGCAAATTGTGAGAAGTGAGAAATATCTTTAAAAGAGCTTTTTTTTTTTTAATCTTTAACATAAATATGTGTCCACCAGCCTTTGGATCTAGAGTCAGGACTTATGTTCAGAATGGCTGTGTAGTCTGTCCTGACCCCATTGAAAATGTGTGCCCGTGTCTTTAAAAGAAACTGCTCCCAGATATTGAAAATAGATTGTCTTACATCCCCAGTAAAAATTCCCTGTGTCCCTCTGGGGCTTATCTGCTGATTGCTGAGAAAACAGCTGCTGGGAAAGTCACCTAGACTCAGCACCTCCTCACCTGGAAATCCAAAGTCTCCCACTTCCCTAGCATTCCTCCCCCCCTATCACAGCAGCCCCACCTTTCAAGGAGCCGTTTTTTTTGTGTGTGTGTGGGGCTACCCATCCCGCCAATCCCCTTGGAGTCTGGATTGACTCTTGTGCAAAGATGTTCTTGTGACTCGGAGTTTGGCTTTCTGGGCCTGAGCGAACGACTCTGGTCGCTTACAAGGTGATATTGTCTTGAGGACTTTAAGCTTTGTGCTAATATAAGTAGCCCACGTTTGGGCCAGTCACAAATAGTCACTGGTGTCCTCTGGGCCCCCATGCTCAAGCCCCCTTTCTCGGGCCTCTAGGGACAAGGCCTGGGTTGAAAAACTGTAGGAGCAGGGTACAAGGATTTCGCTGCCACTGTACTTGCCAAATTCCCAAAGCAGAGTCTCAGCACCTGTAGAGCCGCTGACGTTCCACGGCGCCTGGCAGGTGTCAGGTGTGCTGTGTGCGTTGGGGACCAGCAGCCGAGCATCTGGCCCAGTGAACAGGAGGTAATGCCATTTCCGGTTTTTCCTTTCCAGAAGAAGTACAATGTCTCAGGAGGGCAGTTATGGGAAGTGGACAATATCCAGCAGCGATGAAAGTGAGGAGGAAAAGCCGACACTGGACAAGCCGTCCACCTCCCTCCTCCCCCGCGCCGGGCAGGATGCCGCGAAGGAGCCCAGCTACACGTGCTCCGAGGCCCGGAGAGCTGCCCACCGGCGGAAGTTGTCCCCCGTGAAATTCAGCCCCACGGAGTCCCTTTCAGAAGCGTCACCTCCTAAAAGGCAGAAGAGCGGCTCCCAGGAGGCCCTCGGCTGGTGCGTCTCCAGCAGTGACGAGGAACAGCAGGCAGACGGGCCGCAGGAGCAGGCCGGGGGGCCCGTGAAGGAGGAGCGAGGCCTCGCTGCGCCCGGACACGGTGCCCACACAGCAGATCGCGGCCCCCCGGCCAGGCTCCGAGAGGAGCAGGAGGATGAGTACGAGACATCCGCGGAAGGCCAGGACGTGTGGGACATGCTGGAGAAGGGGAACCCCTTCCGATTCTACCTCACTCGGGTCTCGGGGGTTAAGCCGAAATACAACTCCGGAGCCCTGCACATCAAGGGTGAGTGGGCGGTGGTGTTCGGGGCCATCAGACTGCCCGTGGGGGCGTTCCCCAGGAGGAGCGCAGCCAGAGGGGTGGCCCAGAACCCCCGTCTTAGCTGCTCAGGGAGAAGGAACCGTTTTTGGCCGTCACGTGATTGGTTTGACGGCAGACTCTTTACTTGGCTCAGGACTCCGGGGGTTTTCCGCAAAGCCCTGTGGATAATCCACCTGGTGCATGTTTAGAACTGTGTAATTTTTTATGTCTGATTAGCAGCACTTTGTTAACAATGTAGCAAGTTTAGTTCAGCTAAACCCTGGTTTTGGGGAAACTCTTGAGTATAACTTTTGAGTCCCCCAACACCTACCTACAGCAGCCCCTTAGTATCAGCTTGGAGTTGCCGCCCCACCCCCCCCTCCGTAGCTGCAGTTCCCAATCATCCCCGGGTTCAGCCCCCAGACAAGGTGCCTGGCTAGTTGGGACTTCAGGCCTGTGTCTTAGGAGACCCGCAGCGCGCCTGTGTTTGGAGCCGGCTGTACTGGACAGTGGTTCTCTTTCTGGTCCTCGGGCCAGCCACATCAGCGTCACCTGGCGCCTGTGAAAAACTCCCATTCTCTGGCTCCACCCCAGAGCCACTGACTAGGACTGCGGGAACAAGGCCCAGTGGGCTGTTCTCAGAAGTCTTTCAGGGGATTCTGATGCCCAGTGGTGTTTGAGAACCACCTGGTTTCGGTTCCTGGTGAAGAAGCCATAACAAGTCCCCAGTTCAGTTCTGAATCAGGGGCGTGCCCCCCCCCCCATCTGACTGCTCCCCAGGGAGCACCTGATGTTCGTCTCAGGTCCTGCGTGGTTTTGGGCCCAGGCTCCTGAGTAGTAGTGAGGAAGTAGTGGCTGAGGGAGGTGAGAGGAGTGTCTTTGTCTTTCTTAAGTTCCCTTCAGCCACAGCTGGGGTATGTTAGTGACTTTGGGAGAGCCCTTAGGAATTGGGGCCTCTGTTTGCCAGGTGAACCAGCCATGCCACTGAAGTGGGACCTTCCACGCCGCCTTTGCACCTCCCTGGGAGGAAGAGGGGCTGGCGAGGAAGAGGGGTGGCAGCTGAGCGCACCACTGCTGGCCTGGGAGTGAGGGGGGAATGAGGGGATCTCTCGGGAGTGGTGCCCTGAGAGGCCGCAGCCCTGCACCCCGCCCCCACCCATGTGCCACCATTTCTTCCACCAGACAGTTCCCAAGTTGTGTCCTTTTATAATAAACGGGTGCTCTGGTAAGTCCAGTGCTTTCCTGCGTTCTTTGAGGCAGCCTAGCAAAGTATTGAACCTGATCGTACGGGGCCTGGGCTTGTGGGTGATGTCAGCGGGGCTCCGTCCAGAGCCCTCCACTTATGCGCTGGGTGCTGATGACAGGTGGGTAAGGTCAGAGTTGAGCTCAACTGTAGGACAAGGAGTTGGTGTCTGCGGACAGTTGGCACCCTGGAAACCGCCCCCCCCCACTCGTGGGGAGTAGCCAGTCAGGAGAGGCAACAACCCTGCACCCTACTTAAAGGGAGTAGCCAGCCTGGAGAGGGAGGCAACAGCCCCCCACCCCACTCGTGGGGAGTAGCCAGCCTGGAGAGGCAACAGCCCCCCACCCCACTCGTGGGGAGTAGCCAGCCTGGAGAGGCAACACAGTCTCCTTGCCCTGAAGGGCAGCCCTCTAGCATCCAAGACATGGGATCTGAATCCCAACCTCGACTCACGTGCGGTTTGGATAATTGAAGGACCCAACATCCCTCAAATGTGTTTACTGACTGGGGAGTCAGAAATAGGGGAGAAGATGTGTGAAGTAACCCGCACAATTATTAACAGGGTAACATCTGCACAGCCATCTTCGCCCTTATTTCCAGGGATCTTTTTTCCTAGGCTACGCTCCAGACAGTCACCATCGCTGTCTAATAGCACAGTCCGTGTCCTGTGTGAGGGTGATGCTGGCGTATCTAGTGCCTTAATGTAGGGAGTTTGAGTCTACAGGTTCTTTTTTGAGGCTCTTATCTGGGTACTTTAAAGTAGGATATAGCTCAGTGTTCTTGTTTTATTCAGGAGAGTGACACAGAAAACAGGACTCTGCAGGGTTTTGCTGTCATTTATGGTGGGCTGCCTAGTGGGGCCTTGGCCTTGAGGAAGGGAGGAGCTCTTACATAAATGAGCCTCCTTCCCCCTGGGCTGTGGCCTTCTGTGAAGATGGCACACTTACCCCTGTGCGGGTGACAGACCTGCAGTCTGGAGCATTCGGGGATCTGCCTGAAGTCACAGAGCTGGCGGTGGGTGAGCGGATTCAGGGCCTAGCCCTGAGCTGCAAAAACACCGCTCCTGCATGCATCCACAGCCCGCTGCTGCGGCTTAGATTTCAGGGAGGGAGTGGGGCTTCAGCTGGGCCTTGGAAGATGGGTCAAGTCTAGATGTGTAGAGAGAGCAGCAGGTGCGACCAGAATGGAGACTCCGCCAAGGAATGGATGGCACTTTCTCGGGCTCCTGCACCCCCTCCATTAAAGTCTCTGTACCTCAGCACCTTGCTCAGGGTCTAGCAGACAGGAGGTACTTGGTAAACAAAGTGTGGGTCCTGTAAATGAGTGAGCCCCCTCCTGACCCTCGGCTGCAGTGTGTGGTTAAGAGCAGAAGTCTGGGCCAGAGTGCCTGAATCAGATCCCGCTCTGCCCTCCCAGCCGTGTGGGCGGGTGGCCGCCACAGGACAGACCCCGCCTCAGCAGATGGCTATGGGGACTGACAGTGAACTCACCGGGAGGCCTCACAGGGCCCCCATAGGTGTGCCTGGCCCTGGCCCTGACCGCACCCCCGGGATAGTGTCGTCTGTGGGGCGAGCCCTCTGTCCCAGCGAGGTCCAGTTTGAGTGGGTTCGAGGTGGGACTCCTGAGGCTGTCTGGAGCTCTGGGAATGCAAAGAGCTGTGGCTGCCTCCATTCTTCCCCCAGAGACAAGAGGTCCCAGGCCCAGAGGGCCCTGGGTGGGCCTTGGGTGGCCGAGTCGGGCTTGAGTGAGGGCTTGGAGCAGGTAAAAAGTAGAAGATTTGGAAGAACGTGTGGTGTTGTCCTTACTGGCAGTTCTAAAATTAACCAGTACCCCGTGCTGAAGAGGTCGATTGTAATTTTATGTTGTATTTTGCTGGAGAATGCGTAAGATTCAGTAGCACAGAGAGCTCTTTCCCTTGCATTTTATAGAACTTTGAGGTCCAGCTTTGTAGTAACTTTCCAGTACGCTGTTTCTTGAGTCAAATTTTGATTGATAATGACATGCGTTTAATAAACCACTCATGATTATTATTACTAGAGAATTTGTGTCAAAATAGGAGTAAAACTGAAATGTTTTGTCTTTCTCCAGATATTTTATCTCCTCTGTTTGGGACACTTGTGTCTTCAGCTCAGGTGAGTCTACAGTTATGTTTTTTTCTATGGGGGGAAAAGGATGAGTAACTCCTTAAGAAAGTGTGAGTGGGCCTTCCTGGTGGGCTAGGGGTTAAGTATCAGCACTATCACTGCTCCAGCATGAGTTCCAGCCAGGGAGCCAGCACACATGGCGCAGCAGACCGCTTCTGTCTTGCCTGCTGCTCCCCTCAGCAGTGTATTTCAGTAGATTTGCCTGTTCTGAGCCCCACTCTGTCTCTGGTGAATCCTCTCACTCCCCGCACCTCTGGCCTACACCCCAGAGGTTCTTTGTTCTTTTACACACACACTCACACACACAAAAAAAAACATAAAAAACCACAAGGTGTGAGCAGTAGGGACCTGTATCTCAGTCCTGTGCTAGCACCAAACCCCACAATTGTGGGGTCCTCGGAGTTGCCAAGAGCACAGCTGCTGCTCTAGGTGCAGCTCCAGGCTCTGATGGAACCACAAGGACTGGCCAAGCAGTCACTGGAAATTTCAGCCTGAGGGACTTCTTTGTGGGACACTGATCATCCATGGGACCTGCTACAGCTCCCCAGGGAGGTGTGGGTACAGAATAAAGGCCTCGTCCTTTGATTTGATCTAGAAACACACAGGAAATTGTCTGTACCTACCCAGAAGAGAGCCAAAGTTGTGGTCCCGCCTGTGTGTTTATTGCTCCTGCCTGAGAGAGTGGGCGCCTCTGTGTAGATAAGTCACTTTAATACTCCCGGCTCTCAAGTAAATAGTCCAAAGGAGCATCACGTTCCCAAAGAAAGCAGAGCTTCCTGTGCCCTTCTCGTTCAGCTTGGTCTCAAGAATCCTGGCCTGCAGGTGGGCTGTGGGGTGGAGTCCTGTGTCCAGTAGGGGGTTGGGGTCACCCAGGGTCAGTGGCCAACAGGTGGATGGCTGTAAAAAGCCTAGTGAGCGTCTAATCCCAGATGCCAGTTTACAGAGCCAGCCCCTAAGTTAGCCTAGAAGGAATGTTGTTTTCTAAATGTCCTTTTTGTGGCTGCTTGGGGAAAAGGGATAAATGGATAAACACTTTAGAGTTTTTCAGAGGGCACTTAGAGATGTAAAACCGGTCTGTAAATGCCCGTGCTGTCTCAGCCCACAGAGAGGGTCCCCTCGGGCCCACGCAGTGCTCCCCTCCACCAGCTCAATCCGGGACCCCCGCCAGCTGTGCCTGTGGCGTGGCTGTGAGCACCGCAGCAAACGGCCTAGGTTTAGCCACTGCATGCTTAGCACATCATCCGATTAGAGCTGGCCGCCAGCGCCCCTTGCAGACCTCGGTCCGCTTGCCCGCGACTCACCTGCGTGTCCTCCCCCTCCAGTTTAACTACTGCTTTGATGTGGCCTGGCTGATAAAGCAGTACCCGCCGGAGTTCAGGTGAGTCCCACGTGGGGTGGGTGACGCGGGGCTCGTGGCTTTAGACACACGGGGCTGGTGTTGATCGGGCAGCTGCTGCCCGGCATTTCTGAGTATCTCTCTTGAAATCGTTGAAATCGTGCAACACTCAAATGTGTCTGAGAAAACAGCACTTTTTGAGCTTTTCCGTCCTTGAAGCTAACCCTTTGGCCAAGTCACATTGACACCCCTCATTCTGCCTTTTCTGATCATTTATGCAACCGGTAAACTTGAAAGAATGAATGAGGACTTCCGTTTCTGTCAGTAATGTTGAACGTTTTGTTTTTTACAAGATCCCAGTGGCTTGGTGACTAATTGTTCCAAGGTGGTAGACAGATGAATGTGTCTTGCATTATACATTGGCTGTTCTGTTTTTCTAGTTGTAAATAGAAATCCTTTTCCAAAGATCAAAAAAAATCAAGAAGACGTGTTTCTTTTATCTGACCTGGTCTGTCAGATGGCGGGCGTCGGCCTTCGGGCGTCGCTCTGGAAGGGCATTCTCTGGGATGTTACTTTTATTTGAATGCTGCCGCCCTTGGTGTGTGGTGGAGAACACTCCGGGTGTGACTGACAAATGTGCACATAGCTGCAGTTGTTCGTCTTGCTTGATTGCTTGTTGGAGAAAAATCCAGTTTTTGTTTTGTTGGGAGAGCTTGTAAAGGTATATTGATTACTAAGGATTATCTCTCTTTGAATTAACGGGAGAAGATCGTGGTTCCCTTAAAAGCCTTCTTAATCCATTCCTGAAGTGTGTTTTCATGTTTTCCTCTTGGAACCCCAAAACAGCATTACCAGTGTGCCTTGGACTCAGGGCGCTGAAGTAGCAGCACCCGGCAGTGAGCCTGCTCCCCCTTCCAAGCTGGGCTCCCGTGCGGGGCACAGGCGGGTGTGGAGCGTGGGAGCCACTGCATCGTCCAGAAGAAGGGAAGGGAAGAGCATCGTCCTAAGCAATAGCTGTGTACCTTTTAGTCTGCCTGAATTTAAACATCTTTGCCCAAACTAGTATGTCTCCTTTTGGACCCAAGGAAAGAATTACTCCGGGGCTTTCTTGAGTCACACACAGCCCCCCCATTGGCTCGCAGGGCGCAGTGATAAAGGTAACTGGTTAGTGAGGTTCACTGATCACCGCTCTGGGCTAGCCCAGTTCTCAGTCCCCCCAAAGGGCAGAAGCATGCCAGATGGTAAGGAGGTGGCATTCATTCCCTGGGCTGGAACCCAGCCTATGCATGACGCTGCATCTTAAAGGCTTCTGCTCGTGTTTCAGGAGGAAACCAATCCTGCTGGTGCACGGCGACAAGCGAGAAGCCAAGGCTCACCTGCACGCCCAGGCGAAGCCTTACGGGAACGTCTCCCTCTGCCAGGTGAGCCGCTGCCCGCCGCTGAAGGTCCTGCACGGCCTGGGGCTTGGGGGATTCGGACGGCTGGTCTCTCCACACGCCTAGTGCAGGCGGGGGTCCTCCCTTCAGCATCATCAAGTATCTGTCCAGCCTTGGCTTAAGGCTGCCGAGATAGCCCATCCTGTTGGTGGGCAGCCCTTGTGGTCGGAAAGATTCTTCTCGATGTTGATTTGATACTTGTGTGTTGGGGTTCTCCAGGGAAACAGGACCAATAAGGGAGTGTTGGGGGACAGGGGTGGAGAAAGAGATTTACTTGAGAAGAATTGGCTCACGTGGTCGTGGATCTGGTCAGTGGGAGATAGGTGGGGTGAGATGGCCTCTTCAAAACCCAGGGAAGACGCAGTGTGAGGGCCCAAGTCCAGAGGCAGTCTGGGGCCATACTTCCTCTCTCTCATGGAAGTCAGCTTTGTCACGTATAATCTTCGGCTGAAGGGCCGGTGGCCTCCCATGTGGGGGAAAGCCGTCTGCTTTACTGGGGCAGCTAATCCATCTAAAAATCGCCTTCACGGCCACACACCCCCAAACATCTGGGACTGTGACCAAGCCGAGTTCACCACAGAAGGACCAGTGCCATCTTCCTCCTCACCCCTCCAACGCTAGGGCTGATCCTCCCCCTCTGGAGCCACACGTGAAATAAATCCTCGCGTGTCGCTGATTCTTATATTTGAAATCTTCTATTCTGTCTCCCTTTGTCTTCTCTCTTCCGGGCCCAGCATTCACTTTTTCAGCTGTACTTGCTGTCCCGTGGACTCCCTCCCTTTCCCCGACCTGTGGTCCTACTCTGGGTGCGCATCTAGTTTGCGTCTATCAGCCTCCCAACCCCCCCAAGCCTGGGGCTCAGCACTGAACAAATCCTGGGCGCTCGTCAGTGGCGGTTTCTGGCTCTGAGTCTCTGGTGCCTGCCTTTGTTGTGAGTTTATTCACCAGATTAGCTGCCATTGACCCTTCGCCATAGTCCTCAGCTCTTTGTCACACGAGTTGCATCTAAGGTCTGTCCTGGGCAAGCCCCTGTAAAAGTGGCCTTTCAGGAAACCCCCTGAGACTGATGCTGCATGTGGCCCAGGCCTAGCGGGGGAGCATGAGGTGGTCGCGGAGCAGGTGAGCCCAGTTTGCTGGCACCAGGGCAGAGCGGCAAAGAATGTGGCCACACAGAGGCACTTGCCCGGTTCGTCTCCTCTGCCTTGAATTTGCTCCTGACACGTCACAGTCAGAACACATGGGGAGAGAGCCAGTGTGTAGCCCCCATGTCTGAAACACTTAGACGCGTGGCATTTTGAGCAAGACGCAGAAAAGCAAGGGATTCAGAAGGATTTTTGACACTCGTGATGTCCTTCCTGCGGGAAGGGTCCCGGAGTGGCTGAGCGCGGAGGAAGCCCACAGAACCGAGGGGTGCTGTTCCATTTTCCTTCCACCGCCTTTTCTCTCATCCATCCAAGAATTCCAGCTCACACTTTTATCTCTCGTCTTCCAAAAGTAAATGTTACTCATGTGTGTAGGTGTATATATTTTTTAAGATTAAAAGCGAGCAATGTCACTTTGATCAGTTTTCAGCTCATCTCACAGGATATTTCCTGTGGTTTAACCAACTGCTTTTGTGTAATTGGAGTTTTAAAACACCCCTTTCACCCAATGTGTTTGTCATTCAGCTTCAACCGAGAGAGAGCAGTTGCCTAAAATCCTATTGTTTTGCTTTTGTTTTCAAAAACAGAAGAGAGGGCCTCCCTGGTGGTGCAGCAGTTAAGGGCTGCTCTGTAGAGCTGTCAGCAGGGGCGACGCAAGTTCGATGCCCAGCCTTCCCACGTGGCGCGGCAGACCTCTCCTGCCTCGCCTGCTGCTCCCCTCAGCAGTGTATTTCCATTGATCAGCCTGTGCTGCTCCCCACTCTGCCTCTGGTGAACCCTCTCGCCGCCCCAAGCCTCTGGCCTGTACCCCAACTTGTATGCATGAATAATAAATAAATCTTAAAAAAAAAACAACCAAAAAACAGATGTTAAACTACACTAACAGCAATTTACTAATGGGCAGAAAATGAAATAATTCAGAAATCCTGAAAATCAGTGATTAAATCAGTGGAAGGAGAAAGTGTTTTTCAAATTTGCCCTACCTGCTTAGTAGGAGGGGGTGGCTGGCCTGATGGTGTGCTCCAGGCGGCCACTGGAGGGCGCGATGAGCCCTGGCTTCTAAACCTGTGCAGATAAGCTCCCAGCTCTAGTCCCAGGTCCTGGAGGATGGTGGCCAGATCCAGGCCTATTAAAATGCCTTTGTACCTCGGCTGTAAGAGGCATTCTTGACCTTTTTTTATTTTATTTTATTTATTTTTTTTTGGGCAATGTAGTGTCATTTGATCACTTGTTCCGTTTTGTGTGTGTGGGACCTGCGGCCTCCGGATACGGGGTGCAGGTGCCAGACCCTGCCTCAGCTCTCAGCCTGGTAGAGTGGACGGGCGCATCCTTTGCCTTGTAAGCCTGGTCTTTGTTTCTAAAATGAATTGCTAATGCTGTTCTTCAGAGGGTCTTTGTGCAAAAGACTTGGTGCCGGGCCTCCCTGGTGGCGCAGCGGTTAAGCGCTGAGCTGTGGAGCTGTCGGCGACGCGAGATCGATGCCCGGCAGGGGAGATTCCCACATGGCGCGGCAGACCTCTCCTGCCTCGCCCGCTGCTCCCCTCAGCAGTGTATTTCTGATCTGCCTCTTCTGCTCTCCACTCTGTCTCTGGTGAACCCTCTCGCCGCCCCACGCCTCTGGCCTGTACCCCAGCTTGTATGTCCCAGCTTGTATGTATAAAAAATAAATCTTTAAAAAAAAAAAAAAGACTTGGTGCCTTTGCCCCAGAAAGCACCCAGTAGATGCTCCCCCAGCCTTCCCTCGGAGCCTACCCTGGCTGGGTACAAACAGCCTGCGCCTGTGTGTGCCGCCCAGAAAGCCAGGCCCTCGTGGCTTTTCTGAGTTAAATGGCAGTTTACAGCGACCAGACTTAAAGTTCACTAAGACAGAACTACAGTTCCCTGCTCCTCTGTGGCCAGCCGGCTCACAGGTGTGCTGGTGTGTGAGGTGAGGCGTGCGCAGCCCTGGGTGGGCCGTGGCGACCCCCCCCACCGTGTTCCACCTGCCCACGGCTGCCTCCAGCAAGCAGTTCTGCCAGCCACGGGCCGGCGGGGTCGTAGCTGTGATTTGTGCCACTTAGTGTGGCGTGCACAGCCCCTTCCTTAAACATTTTGCAGGATTTCTCGTTGGCTCCTAACAGCTCTGAGTGTCCTAACAGTTCCCTCCTTTTGAAGAGGCAAAAGAAAGACAAAGGGTAGAGATGTCAGTATTTTCTAGTTGTGCAAAGCAGCCATGTCTGGCTTTGGCCCTAGAGGGCATTTCTAGCAGCTGTTCTGATATTCCTGTTTAGACTCTCAGAACTACTTCTGGAGGCCCATCTGCCTGACCAAGGTCTCCCTGTTTTGGGTGTTAGATAAAATTTGTAACTCTTCCACCCACTCCCCTTTTTGTTTGCAAAGGAATCATTTTGTAGCATGAAAATGGATTTAATGTATCTTATTTTCAGCTCTTGCTGTGTTGATATAAGAAAACTCCTGTTTTAGCATCATAATATGTCTTTATGCTGCCTCCACATTTAGTGTTTCTTTTGAATTTGCCCTGACAGCTTTTTGCATATATTAATTTCTGTATAAACCAAATACCTATTTTTAAAACTTTGTATAAAACCTCATTTGTTTTCATTAGTTTTCTTGACAACTCAAGAAATTAGACTTTTTACTTCTAATTACTTTCATTAAGAATGCAGTATGATGTATTGAATCATTCTGGTTAACTTTTTTTAAAGTAATCATTTTTTTAAAAGAGCTTCATTGCAAACCATTTAAAACGACGTGTTGGTCGAGGGCTTGTCCACCAGGGGGCAGTAGAAACAGTTTTTTGGAAAGGTTGACCTGAACACTTTTCTAATTTAATATCCAATAGATAGGGATATTGCGTTTTTTTAAAGAAGTGACTTGACTTCTTTTTTTATCCTAGGCAAAGCTGGATATTGCATTTGGAACACACCACACGTAAGCAATTTTTATGAAATGGGGAGAAATGATTTCTAACGCACAGAAGAGTGCTGGGAACATGACTCACATGTGAGTTCTGCTGGGGGTGAGAGCGGAGGAGAGTTGCGGTCTAACGGCCTCGGGGTGACAGTCTGACCAGCAGGGTTTCTGCTGTCTGTCCAGGATGTGGGTCCTACCAGTCTGGGGAGGTGAGCTGGGCTTGAGGCGCATGTGAGCCCCATGCCTGGGCCCATGTGTGATGTCATGTGAGTGGAGGTGTCTGAGTCCATTGAGTGGAATGTTAGTAGGCTGGCTGCACGCTGTGACTGCAGAATACACGTACCCATACACCAGGTTTTCAAAAACTTGTCCACTGGAGAGGCCGCTGCCTCTTTCTGGATAACTGTCTGAGACTTGGGAAACCACAGACAGGAAAGCCTTATCTGTTGCTTCCTACTGGGGTGTCAGCTGGGCTCCTGTTTGACTTGGGTGGGCCTCAGCGCCCTTTTACTGAGCCTCTTACACAGTTGAATCTGTAAGTGAGAAAGAGAACAAGATGCGGTCGCCCCCGTTCAATAGTTTTACCATCACGTTTCTCTAGAAGGGGCTTGTGAGAGGACGTGATGAAGCTGCCTTGTGTGCCAGGGGTGGTGCTGGGAGCTCGCCCCCCCAGGCGTCTGTCTCCAGGGCAGAGGGGGCCTCGTGGGGGGTGTCCACTCTGGCCCTGACCACAGTTTCCCTGACACTGCGGTGACCCAAATGAGGACAGTTTTCATCTTTCTCTTTGTACACTTAAAACTATTTTGCTGATTCTCTTTAGAAAGGGGCCAGAGCAGGAAAGGCTGAGCGGTTTCATAAACGAACACCAACCAAATGAACTGATTTTAGATGCTCTTGAGTAAATGTTGCATCACTTGCCACCACCCCTAATGGGCCGCTGTGGTCTGAGAGGGCAGGGCTTAAGGGTCGTTGAGTGTGAGCGAACGCACCTGGCTCAGGTGTGTGTCAGTTATCATAGCCCTGAGCTCCCGGGCTCAGGGTACCATGGCTTGGATGGGGCACCTCCTGCTCTCCCCCCCTCCAGCTCATGACATGTAGTTTCCATGCTGTGAACATGTGGGTGTCTTGTGGGAGATTGAACTTGGGCCTAGAAGTCCCCCTTGGTTACTCTTTTTTTTTTTTTAAAGATTTATTTATTTATACATACAAGCTGGGGTACAGGCCAGAGGCGTGGGGCGGCGAGAGGGTTCACCAGAGACAGAGTGGGGCGCAGAACAGGCAGATCAGAAATACACTGCTGAGGCGAGCAGTGGGCGAGGTAGGAGAGGTCTGCTGCGCCATTTGGGAATCTCCCCCCGGCCGGGCGTTGAACTCGCATTGCCGCTGCCGACAGCTCCACGGCGCAGCGCTTAAACGCTGCGCCACCAGGGAAGCCCTTGGTTACTCTTTTTTAAAATGTTAGAATTATTTGCTTGCTAGCTGTCCTTGAGACACAACTCTGGGGGCCATGAAGTGATCGAGACTCCAGTATTTGTTCCTGGTGAGAGAGGCGCAACGTGAGTTAGGAAAGGAAGACCCCTTCCCGCAAGTGCTGATGGAGCGGACGTTGCCCACCTGCTCTGCTTTCCCCCTTCTCACAAATAGAGCCGAAGTTGGGAATTGTCCCTTTTGCTGCAACTAACACACAAATCAGCAACTCACACAAATCAGCAGCTGACTGTAACTAACAATAAGCCAGTTATGAACTCATGGTAAGTCTTACAAATATCCCCATCCCCCCACCCCCCCACCCCGGGCAGTTCTGATTTCAAGGGACACTCACTGCTCACCTTGTTATCGCTTTCTAACCCATCTTTCTAGCACCTGTCGTTTTCCCTGTGAAAAGATTGCTCTTGTCCCCCTTAGCTCACGGCTGTGTTCGGTGGAATTCACTGACACTAGTGCATGCTCTCCCAGCCCCCCGCCCAGCTGAGGCCTTGATTAATGGGGATATTTGTAAGACTTACCATGAGTTCATAACTGGCTTATTGTTAGCTACAGTCAGCTGCTGATTTGGCACAAGTATCTGTCCCTCCGCCCGGGTCCCAGGGCACGTGTTCCCTGAGTGGGCAGGAGGTCTGCCGGGCAGCTGTGCCTTCTCTAGCTCAGCCACTGACTCCTTGCCAGCCTGGGTTCAGTTTTCATTTTGGCAAGACTGAACCTCCCATTCCCTTTTCTGTTCTTATATTCTGTCCCTTGTCTTCTTACACTAACACCATGTGCCCGCGTAGTATCCATGCTTGTTGATTTGCGAGAACCAAGGATTCTTATTTTTCCTGGATATGAACTGATATGCATCAATATTAAGTAGCATCTTTTTCCTAAGTGGAAACAATGTCAATGCAGAATTACAGGCACAAGGAGCTAATCCTTCATTGCAGGGAGAGAAATTAGACTCCTGGTGGCCTAGGGGTTAAGTCTCAGCGCTGTCACCTCTGTGGCCTGAGTTCGATCCCCAACTCAGGGAGCTGACCCACATGGCGGGGCAGACCTCTCCTCTCTACCCGCTGCTCCCCTCAGCAGTGTATTTCAGTAGATACACCTATTCTGCTCCCCACTCTGTCCTCAGCCCCGCACCTCTGGCCTACACCCCAGTTCTTCCACGCAAAAATAAATAATTAAAATCTTTAAAAAGGCGAGCCCTAGGGTGGTGAAGAATCATCTCATAGTAGATTACAAAGTTGAGTGAGGCTCTGAAGGTGTGGTGGCAATGTACCTATGAGAAGATTTGACATTTAACAAGATGCTTATTGAATTTTATTACAACCATATGAAGTACATAGGGGGTTAATCTTTTATGTAACTAGTAAACAAACAAGGCTCAGAGACACTGAATGACTTAGAGAAGTTAAATGACTTCCCTGGTGCAATAGGGCTTCTAGCTGGTAAAGATTCGAACTTCAAGTGGAAAGCTCTTCTTTGTATCCTGTTCCTCCTCCTCCTGGAGTGAAGTCCAGAGAAGCATTTCTGGTGACTGGCAGTCTGGGAAGCCCCAAGGGAAAGAGACCTCAACTGGATCTTGTTCAACTTAATGGAGAAGAAAAGACTGACCTCAAGCCCAGTTCGCACTGGCCGCCGCGTGGCCTCTGTGGATGTTAGAAAAAAGACCGGTCTTATGAAAAGGAAGCATCTTTAAATCTTTTGGAACCGTGGCTGAAAGTTAAGAACTACATCTCACCTTTTTGGTCCATCCTACATATTCATACTGCTGAGCTGAAACGAGTTCTGTGAACCAAGACTTCATTCACATATATGCAGGACCCTCTTGAGTTCATCATTTGTCCAACTGCAGTTTTGTAAAGCCAGACACAGCAGGAGGTCGTGGCCATACTCCGGGAGGCACTGGACAAGGAGGTTCCCGTGTCCCCCAGTAGAAGCTGGGTTGGCCACGTGGGCAGGGCGGGCAGAAGCCCATGGACCACTCAGTCCTCAGAGTGTTTTAGGTATTCTTTGCCTGTCACTGAGCAGGCTTGATCTACTGGCCGTGTATAATTTACTGTCTTCCTGGAAGACAGGAAGCAGGTAAATGTAGAGTTTGGGTAATACTAGGGCTTAAATGAGTCTCTTTATTTGCATTAGAAAGGCATTACTTACCTAGAAAGTTTGTGTGTTTTGATCCCTTTTCTGTTTTTAAAGGAAAATGATGCTGCTGCTGTATGAGGAAGGCCTCCGTGTGGTCATCCACACCTCCAACCTCATCCATGCCGACTGGCACCAGAAAACCCAAGGGTACGCTGGGCGGCACCCACTTCTAGCGGGGGCCACGTGTGCTCAGGAAGTGTCGGAACCAGAACATCCTTTCATTTCTATTTTTATAATTGCTTAAAAAAAAAAAGCCACACACATGGCCTAGAAAAGAGATGCAGGAAGCGCGACGATATTCTCCTGCAGCCCCAGCTCACGCCGCAGGTAGCCAGCGCCCACAGTTTCATACATGATTGCCCGCAACTAACAGGCTCATTCACACTCGAGCTCAGCTCGTGCAGAGCATGCAAGAGAAAAGGCCCACCCCACTGTCTCCCCATGAGGCCTCTGGGGCTCCACGAAGCCCTGTGCCCACTCGTGCCTTTGCTTGCTGGGCCCCAGGCAGGTATCCCCAGAAACCCTACGCCAGAGCTGTTTTTCTTTTTCCTGAATTAAGTATTGGGAAGTCTGAGGGTCATGTTACATTAAATGTGATCTGTACTCATTCCAGACACCAGAAGTAGGATATGAGAATCTCTCCAACTGCTGTGGCCTAGACACCAGGAAAAGGAGGTTATTCAAAATAGATCTGCACACTTTTCTCATAGTATAAATAACTCGTTCTTTACCATTTGGCTAAAGAGCTACTTTGGTGTAGGTGTGGGCCAAATCTGGCTGGTCAGTAGAGGTAATGCGGACTTGCCAACAGTTCGGCACGCAGCACCTCACTGTTGTCATCAAGGCGTCCAGTGCAGTAGAGAGTGAGGTCAGGAGAGAGATGAGGAGGGTGGGTGAAGGAGTGAGAGGGCTGCATGGAGGGGCTGAGCTGGGAGAGGTGGGCAGAAGCCAGATCTTACTGAGTCTTCAAATCATGGTGAAATCAGTGGGTGCAGAACGGAAAGGAAAAGGGTGGTGAGTGAGGATAAAGGGGACAGTGGCGTGGTGAAGGGCTGGATCGGGCTTTTGGAGGGAAACTTAGCATGGCACATTCACGCTGACTGTGGACGGTGCCCGGCAGAGGCACACAATGCGCGATGCAGAGTTCCTTCAATTGAAAAAATCATGGTGATAGGTCCGAAATAATTCTGCATCTGGCGGGAGCCTCTGGAGCACTGTGAGTGGTGGGGTTTGAGGTTGTGCAGGGAGCGTGTGACCCACGCAGAGATGGCACGGTCATCGGGGCGCACCTGACTCTTGACGATGACTTTTTTCCTTCCAGAATATGGTTGAGTCCCTTGTACCCACGGATTGTCCACGGAACCCACACATCTGGAGAATCAGCAACCCACTTTAAAGCTGATCTCCTCAGCTACCTGATGGCGTACAACGCGCCTCCTCTCAAGGAGTGGACGGACATCATCCACCAGCACGACCTCTCTGAAACAAAGTACGTGTCACCTTAGCACTGGGGGGCTCCTGGAGGGTACACAGGCATGGACTGCCGGAGCCTGGAAGGAGGTGGGGGGCTCGGAGTGTCCTGATGTGCCGCCCACCTCGCCTCTCGGTCCTCAGGCTCTCATGGAGGCCAGTGGCCTGCCCGCTGCCTTGTAATGTCCTTGCGCACGTAATGTGAGTGTTCGTTTCAGTGGGAGCTGCTCTGAGGAGCCTCCTGGGAGCAGGGGCTGGTTCTTAGAACATGTCAGGGTTATGTGCATTTCCGTGTGGGTTTTGTGATATCCTGTGCCCAGGCGACAGCACCCTGACCTGTGACTTGCATTTCGTGTCTTCTCAGCGTTTACCTTATTGGCTCAACCCCAGGGCGCTTTCAAGGAAATCAGAAGGATAATTGGGGACATTTCAGGCTGAGGAAGGTACCAAAATTCTCCTCTTTTAATAATTTTAAAAAATGTTAATGCATCTTCTTTCGACTTTTTTTCTTCATAGCTGTGTATTTTCATGGTGGTTCTGGGTAACTTGGCCACGGGCATCTTTGTTTCAAGCAGTTTCAACACCTAACCAGCTGGCCGTAAGATGGTTTTGACATCAAAGGGAAAAGAACAAAAAAAGGACATTCAGAGTGACAAAATGAACATGATTTTCTCATGTCTGTAGATTCAGGGCAAGACTAAGCGAAGAACCAATCTCCCTTTGTGGTAAAAGACAAAAAAGAACAGGAAGGAAGAGAGGAACATTCAAACGGACTTCATGAAACATGAGAAATTAATCGCAACAAATACAGAATATTCTAATGTGTTTCAAAATGTGTCTAGGTCCCCGGCACGGCTAAGCAGTGGATTCTCATTTTCTTGGGTGGGCTCCACCTGTCGCCCGAGTCCCTCATTCATTTTGAGTATTAGACATTTTTCTGTATTTTCGGTGATCAGACTGATGGGGAAAGTGTGAAATCAGAGCGTGTAAAACCCCCTCACACCCTGCTGTACTAGAAAAGGCGGCAAGTCAGTTTGAGAAGATTTGGTTTCTTATTTCGTCAATGGGGAGATGAAACCAAGCTGACAACTTGCTTAAATACATTATTAAATAAAGTCTGCCAAAGGCGGTTGATTGATGGATTCATCAGCTGGTTCTTTTCTCCTTTTGGCAGAATTGCCTCACAGCCAGTTAGTTAGCTGGGAGGCGAGGACTCTTGCGGAGCAGCCCCCACCGCGTTTGGTGGCCGCTCCCCTCGCCGGCATTGTTCTGGCCAGGTAGCCGGCAGCGAATAGATGGACTGTCTCTCCATGGGTTTCAGCAGCTGCTTGAGAGTCAATGTTCTGTCTCTTGTGTAGGTGTCGAGTAGCCGGGTCTAAATGACAACAGAGTCCGGGCGTTCCATTTTTCTCTTTCTTAAACTATCTGCTGCTGGTGTGAAAATAACCAAAGAAAGGTCTTCAACAAAATCACACACCAGACTAACGTTTTCTTCATCTCTCTTTTGGAGACAGGGTATGGGCCTTAATAAACTCTTCCTTGGAATAGTTTCCTTAAAAGCCTTGCCTCCTTTTCCTTTCAAGTATTCGCTATGTTAAAATTCCCCTTGATAGGTGAGCATTTTTGTTTTGATTTCCTCTTTTCAGAATGATACCTTGGCTGAAAGCAGACTAGGGCTGTCACGCTTCACCCCAGAGAGAAGCAGAGCTGGGTGCAGGGTCGGGGACAGACTCCTGGGCCTAGGTTCAGATTCTCACCTGCTTCTAGGTCACCTGACCTTGGCCTCCTTTTTAACCTGCCTCTCACATCACCTGTGAAATGTTACCTCCCTCAGAAGGGCTCGAGGGTTGTGCAAACACCAGCACCTGTGCCCTAAGCGCTCCAGCCACTTGTCAGGGTGGAGGGCTGGTGCAGGCTGGGCTGGGGCCCCCCAGTGTTTCCAGTCCACTTGCCCACAGCAGCGTGTGTTGCCTCCCAGCTGCCTCCCAGGGAAGATGGGGCTGGTCACACCTGTCTCGCTGACGTGTAGACAGAGGCACAGAGGCTTGTCCAGGTCCCGCAGCCCTCTGGGGGCCAAGCACAGAGCAGAAACCAGTCTTAACACTGCCAGTTCAGTCCCGCTTCTGCACCCCGCTACACTAAGGAGGACGTTGAGAACCTCTTGGGCATGTTGGTGAATGTGTTTCCACATGTTCACACCTACACCATAATAGAGGAAATAACCCACATTAGACCAAATACAGCGGTCTGAGTGGGGTTCCCTGAGGTGGGAACGGTGGACTCTTTTTCTTGCTCTCTCTAGCCTCTGGGTAGTGGGCACCCCACGTGGGTTTGAGTAGATAGAACCCCTGAAGCGTTTCTGAATTGTTTCTGCAGCTTTGCGCAAGTCTTTGCTGCACAGGCGGGAAGGAGTGTCTGGGCGGATCCTCTCTTATTCTTCAATCTCTTAACCTGGCGCCCACGTGTCAAACCTCTTTCAAATGAGATGAGTCAAAGTACACAATAGTGTTTATTTTCTGTGCATTTTTTAGGTATATAAGCAGTTGGCTTCTGGGCAAAAAATATATCTAACTTCATCTAGCAAGTGGCTGGTTTATCTGACATTTCTTTTTTTTTTTTAAGGATTCATTTATGCATACAAGAGTTGGGGTGTAGGCCAGAGATATGGGTGTTGAAAGGATTCACCAGAGACAGAGTGGGGAACATAACAGGTGGATCTACTGAAATTTACTGCTGAGAGGAGCAACAGGGAGGCAGGAGAGGTCTGCTGCGCCATGTGGGAATCTCCCTGGCCGGGGATCAAACTCATACCCCAGTGGCTGCTGATAGCTTCAGAGTGCTGAGACTTAACCCCTTGCGCCACCAGGGAGGCCCCTTGGGGAAAAATTTTAATCAAAGATTTTTGGAAGAAGAATGCTTTTGTCCACGCCATTAAAATCAAGTATTTCTAGTATTGAAAAATGTATTTCCCAAAAAGAATGTGAAAGTGCAAAATTGGCCGCTGTCATTTTTAGCAGTTTCCTCATTGCTCAGGGGACTCCACTGCTTTTCTGTCTGCAGCTCCTGAAGGAGCAAGCCTCGCCCGCGCCCCAGGCGGAAGCCTGGCCTGTGGTGGGGCAGTTCTCCAGCATTGGCTCCATGGGCGCTGACGAATCCAAATGGCTGTGCGGGGAGTTCCAGGAGAGCCTGCTGACCCTGGGGAAGGAAGGCCGGGCCCTGGGCAGGAGCGCCGCCCCACTGCACCTGGTGAGTGCGCCGCCGCCGCCTCCCTCAGGTGAAGTGTTTTAGTCCCTCATCCAGAAGACTGAGACTCAGTCCCTGGAAGAGATGTCTGGTCAGTGCTTTGGCTGCAAGTGGCCGCATGGCAGCATCCTCCTTGGCGATCAAGGGGCCCTAACGTCGGCTGCCGACGGGAGCTCCAGTTTAGCCACAGCTGCGTCTCCGCCAAGCCAGCCTGCACGCAGCCGTTCCTTCCGGTCGGCAGGCCAGGGGAGAAGAATTGAGAGAGCGTGGCCGGCAGTTATGGACGTTAATTATTGAGAGACCTTTGAATTAATATTTTATTTTGCATTCAATTCCCTGTTAATTTGGCCTTTCAGAGGAAAAATAGAAATCGAAGCATAATATTTTTTCATCGAGTATATGTTTCTTGTAATTTCATCAGTAGAAGTTTGGTTGTGTGTGGGTTTTTTTGGGTTCTTTTTCCCAGAAGAAAGGCACTTTTTAAAATTTAAAGCACATTTTCCAGGTTTTTAAATTAAGCATTTCTACTTGCGATTTTCATTTTCTTAAGAACTAATATTCCAGAGTTGAGACACTCAGAGCGGAGGAAGTACAGTGGACAGTGGGGTTGACTCTGGGTGGAGGGTGGTGGGTGTGCTGTGGTCACAGCACCGGAAGGGGGCGTCCTGTACCGGAATACAGACAGCCGTGTAAACCAGTATCATCCCAGTAAAACAAAAATCATGGTGAAGGATGGAGTTAGACTGTTAATGAACACAAAATGTACTATACACAGATGTTGATTTATAATGACATCTACAAACCTTTATGATGTGCTAAGCCAATATTACATCAATAAAAAATTCTTGAACTAACATTCCTTTTAACAAATAGTTTATTCAGCGTGGGCCATTCCAGTTGTTAATGTGCTTGTGGTTGTCCTTATTTTTTTTAGATCTACCCTTCCGTGGAAAATGTGAGGACCAGTTTAGAAGGCTATCCAGGTGAGTGCTAGGGAGACTGTCTTGAGTGTATATTTCGTAAATGTCCTGGTGAACTTTTCAAAATAAATAATAAGCATGCCTTCCTCCTTGAGATCAGTATTGGTTCGAAATTTGGGATTAATTTCTCTTGACTGGTTGTGTGTGTGTGTGTGTATGTGTGTGTACACCCCAATATATATACATATATAACTATAGATAATATTGTTTCCGATTATACCATAACATAAGGTCGGGTGGTTTGCGTGTGCCAATCCTCACAATAACCCTCTGCTAGTCTGTTCATCTTTACCAATAAGACTGTTCTCACCTCTGCTACCAACCAAGACATTGTCTGGGTAAGACATCCAAATAAAACCAGGTGCCCTAACCAGGTTCCCTTCTCCTCCGTGGCTTTCTGGAGCCATTCCTACATTCCTTGCTCTGATCCTCACGTCCCATCTTCCCCATGCCTGTCTGGAGTATTATCTGGTTCTTCGAAGCTTGAGTCCTATATACAGGACTATTTAGGGTCCTCAACTTAAGTCTACTATCTAGGTGAAGCCTTAGCTTTAGCCTAGTTGATAATCTGTTTTCCCGAGGGCTTCATGTATGTCTGGGATTGTTTTGTACACGTTTCTTGACCTTGTCCTCCCTTTCCTGTGTACCAGCACTATACACTAAACTTTTATTTGAAGTTGAACAGCCCCCTAGAGAGAACACTCTGAAGGTATTAGCCAAAAACTCCAAGTTATATATTCTTCTGGAAAAAGAGGTCTGGTTGGCATCTGCTTGTGGCTGGAGGCAGAGTGCTCAAATCCGAGGAATTTGGTGCATGTGTGGCTTAGCAAAGTAGGTGTGACCCTGTTAGCAAAATCTTGATAGGGTTTGGAGGATCTTTATCCATTTGTTCCATTTTAATGGCAAAAGTAAAATTATTTCACTGAGGCTCATAAACATGATTTTTTTTTTTGCCATCTTTCTATACTTCTAATAGGTAATACAGGGCACCCCTCTTCATGTGAAAGAACATGGCATTTCCCGTAAAACTGTTTTATAACTGATCCTGAAAGCCTGAGTGTGTTGTTAGGTAGTTTCAGTTGGAGATACTGCATGCCTTCCTTAGGCATGCAGTAGGAAAAATTTAAAACCCTCTTTGGATAATAGGTTGATAGGGAGACGTTCCAACATGTGTTTGGAAAGTCACTGATAAATCTACAGTGGGATTTCCTTGCGTTAAAAGATGAACGAAATTGGCTTCTACCTATGTTTCTTCTTGTATCTGTGCTTTTTCCCTTTGGAGGAATATGGCTTTTCGAATTCCTTCACTTAAAGCGTGGCTGTTTACTGAATGTTTTCATTTATTTTAGGGATCATTCTGTTCCATTTGTAAGAATCTGGTTAGCCAGTACAGTCTGTTCAGAGTAGCAGAATGAAGGTGCAGGAGGCAGGAGAATCCAATCCTCATGCTGGGGTCTGCCTCCCCACGTGTCCGTGTACCAGTCAAGGGCAAAGACCACAGCAGTGCAGACCTCCCCCTGCAGACCGTGGCTGAGTCCGTCTCTCCTGTGCCAGCCAGGACAGAAGGACGGACTAGGACACTCCTCTGTGGTCTCTTCCAACACTTAGACATTTCCGCTGAGGGATTCAGCAAGGCTTTCTCTGTTCAGACAGTGAATATTTACTCTTTAATAAACATCCCTAATAAAGGAAGCCCAATTGAGAGAACACATTTAACATATGTATAGGCACCTTTATTCAAAGAACTACTTCATAAGATAAGTAATGGATGTATTATTTGCTTTTTTCTTTTACCTTCTCACTGTTTACTATCGATTTTCTTCTCCGTAAGGAACTCAAATTATATTTCGTAATTCGCATTTTATTTTTCTTTTAAAAGCCGGTGGCTCTCTTCCCTACAGCATCCAGACAGCCGAGAAACAGACCTGGCTCCATTCCTATTTTCAGTAAGTAATTGGTTCAGAGTGTTGCCATTGCTTCGTGAGGAATAGGAATGTTATTTATGTCGGTCTTTTTTTTTTTTTTTTAAAGAACCTTACATCATATAGCTATATATTTTCATCTACATGTGTTAGTGATAGAAATAACTGAAAACAAGATCTCAAAAACTTTTTGGAATAGGTTGTTAATACCAAAGAGTAAAATTTATCTCTGTGAGTTTTCTATTTATATTTTGGCCTGCAAAGAAAAAGATAAATAATGGGACCTGGTGGGTGCTCTAGAATTTACATAAGCAGCATTTCAGTTCATATTTCCAATCTATAACATTTAATCATTTACACATTCACTCCCTGTGGAACTGTGGGCTCCCTGGGGGTGGGATACACTCCGCTCCTCAGGATCGGGGTGGCAGCGGGTTGGTGGAAGGTGTCACAGGTGCCTGGATGCACAGGTGAGCTCAGTGTCTTTCATTCTCCCGAAGCTGTGGAGGTTGTGCGTGCTGCACATTCTAGGCCAACCCCAGTTTCCTGCTTGGGCCAACAGACCGAGCATGGCAGACAGCCAGGAATGAGGGCAGATTATGTGACACTTTCCGGTGTGTCATTCTGGAGCCTGTCTTTAGTGGCACTTTAAGGAGGTTGTTCCTTGCAGAGAACATTCTTTATATTGGTCTCCTCTCAACATTCTCTTCAAGTGAATTTCGGACTCTTAACAGTGGACCTACGTGATCCCTCAGTCTGTACACGTTCTGTTCTGTTGCGAGCCCCTCTTATGTTCCTAAGGATAGTTGACTCCTAAATATAGGTCAGTTGTCCCCAGGAACCTTAGTCCTATAACATTGGAAACTCAAACCAAATTCAGATACTTCGGGCTTAGCCTCCTTTTCCACATTCAGTTGTGATATTCTTAGTGTCTGTGGTTTTCCTGTGGCATATCTCGTTTCGTCCAGCAGGCTCTTAGTAAGCCTGTGCTGGGTGGGCCACGATGGTGCGTGCCGCCTGCTTGACGGAGCTCACCATCCAGCTAGGAGACAAGACATGCAAACAGTCCGTTAAAAACACAACAGAAATAAGGGGCGTGGGCCCTTAACACAACCTTGAACTGTGCGGGTCCACTTACACTCGGGCTTTCTCGTGAGCAGGTGGCGTAAACTAACAGTATCAATAAATGCAGAACAGTGCTGAGTGTATTTTCTCTTAAGATTTCCCCAATCTAGGCCTCCCTGGTGGTGCAAGGGGTTAAATCTCAGCACTAAGAAGCCATCATGAGCCACTGCAGCCTGAGTTCTGTCCCAGCCAGGGAGTTTGCCACATGGCGCAGCAGACCTCTCCTGCCTCGCCCGCTGCTCCCCTCAGCAGTGTATTTCTGTCGATCTGCCTGTTCTGCTCCCCACTCTGTCTCTGGTGAATCCTCTCACCGCCCCACGCCTCTGGCCTACACCCTAGCGCTTGTATGCATAAGTAAATTTTTTTTAAAAAGACTTGCCCTATCTTAGGTTACTCTATTGCAAGACTATGCCACATAATGCATTTAATATCCAAGACATGTTAACCAGTGGTTCAAGTTATCGGGAAGACTTTCAGTCAATAGAGGGCAGTAATGTTTTGGGGGAGTCAGAAGCCATACTCAGATTTTCTGCTGCACCCCTGCCCCATGTTGATGGAGCCTCTGCATGGGTGTACATGGCAGGGAGGTGAGAAGGCTGACACCCGGAGTCCCCGCCACACCGTGAAAGGGGCATGCGTGGCTTTGTTATCTGAGCCGGGGCTCTGAGCTCACTGTTCAGACGGCAGGATTTTGTGTTACGTGCAGTTTCCCAGCGTTCAGCTGGTGACTGACTCGTGTCTCTCCTGTCACTAGCAAGTGGTCGGCCGAGACGTCTGGCCGCAGCCAGGCCATGCCACACATCAAGACGTACATGAGACTCTCCCCAGACTTCCAGCAGGTTGCATGGTTCCTTGTCACCAGGTAAGTTGTGGAGGAATGTTTTTAAGCGCTTGTAGTTCTTGCTCTTAATATTGGAAACTGAATGGGTCTCTAAAAGGCAATCTTGTAAATTGTCATATTGTGTGTGTGTGTGTGTGTGTGTGTGTGTGTGTGGTGTGGTGTGCACACATGTCTTATATGAACCTCATTTAAAGGAGGTCCAGGACTAGTCCCTTTATAGAACATGTAGTCATTGCCTGATTTTATTTATAAGTCCACATATTTAGCAGGTTTACATAAATGTTGTGTTTCCTTCTGTTAGTACATTTCGGGGTAAATATAAAAGAAAAATAATATGGTAGAATTAATGTTTGTTCCTTATTTTCTCCTAAGCACTCAAATCTCCCATGTGTCCTTTCTTAAAATCCTTAAGTTATAAATGACATAGAATTAAATTCACCAATATAAAGTCTACAGTTTAGTATATATAAAAAACTGGTAGTGACAATTTAGAATGTCTTCACAAAACTGTGCCACCATCACCGTAAGGCACTCTCCCTATCTCCACCATTAGCACTTCTGTGATTGTCATGTCAACCTTGCAGTGCTGGAAACGTAGAAAACAGACTCAGGCCTGAATTGGGTCTCTGCTGGGGAGATGACTCTGCCCTTTGAAAAACAGGGTGGACGTGAGCTTGAGTTCCTGACCTGCAGTCTGAGCAAAGACCACTGGACATCGGATGATTTAATAGCACAGCTGCCGCCAGTAGCTGCTAGTCACGTTATCACAGAGCAGAATCCCGCCTGTAATAGTGCACAGGCTTTGAAACTGGAGTCTGAAAGCGCTCACGCACGAACCAAACAGCTGCCCAGAAACAAACCAAGTCACTTCCCTGGTGGGTGGAAATTGGTGGCCTGACTTCGCCTGGCTCCCACCAAGGAGCGTGAATGACCTTCACGGTGTTCATGGCCCAGATCCAAAGGGAAAGAATGACTCTCTGTAGGTTTCTGAGGTGCCCTAACATGAAAGAAAAACACCTTTGAAAGTCCTGGGGATAACGATTCAAGGTACTGCCCGTCACTTGCCAGCTCTGTGCACATGGAAATTTCTTTAGCCTGAGTCTGCCTGCAGGTGTGTGACGTAGGAATGGTGAGGACTGCTTTTTGGGGCTTTGAGAGCCCCATGCGCTGTGGGGGCTCACGGCCTGGGGTGTGACAGACCCTGGGACAGAGCTGTCGTGCTTGTCCCAGATGGAAGGATGGCGTAGGGCTCAGTGCACTTCTCTGTGCTTCAATAAAAAGAGAAAGCTTCTGAAGAAGGAGCTTCCCTAGGTGTAAAGGGCCTGAATTCTAGATTCCCTGGTTGGAGAAGGCATTGCCAGGGAGAACAAAGACACAGAAGGCCTGGGTGCCTCTGTGTGAGGAGTGAAAACCCGAGTTGCCGTGGTGAGTGTGAGATTGGTATTAATCCCTCGCCCCAACTTTATTTTAAATAAGAATACATTTGAGAAAGCTAAATTATTACAGATATTTCTGAATTAAAGTGATGAGAAATTCGGCTCTGAAGTTACCCAGTCTTCTGCACGATATACACATTTGGGTATATATCGTGGGTCCTGGAACCCTCTCCAGAGGGACAGGGATACTGAGAGACGGCGTCTCCATTTCCGGGGCACGTCACCTTTTCAAACTCAGACACTCGCCACGGTGGCACAGCCAGCCCATCAGCCGGCACACGAAGGCGGAAACGGCACTAAGGTAGGGCACCGAGATCTGTGTCCTCGTCTGGGATTGCCACTCATTCGTCTTGCCACTTAAATTTCGGAAAAGCCCTGTGTAACCTGGACTTTTATCTCTCGTCTGGCATGCTCTGAGGATGATGGAAGACAAATGTGGAGGTTACCTGTCAAGCCCTGTGAGTTGACTTAACTACTTGATTTGCAACCACCACATGCTGTCATTAAGCTCATGTTCATTGGGGTTCAGAAAGCGGCTTATAAATTTATCTGTTCTGTTTATATAATACATCACCTAAAGTTTTGGCCACAGATATATAGCCTTTGTTAAAATTAATATGTGGTTGATTTAAGAATTGGTCCAAATTATTCTGTAAAATCAAGACAAACACCTCCAGCCATGTTCAAAGAAACTTAAAACTAGGCTTTTATCTAGCATTTGAGCTTGAACTTACTGAAACACTAGCTGGCAATTTCCTCTCGTCTATTTGCTTTTCTGCAAAACTATTTATAGTTCTTGAGCCTACCATGAAGTCATCCTGTGTTTGATGGACAGCCTGTTGTTATGGAAATTACTGGGACATGATGACAAATACAGTGTTTAAATTTTACCACACCACCAAGCAGGCAAGATGAGTTTAAGAAGCTGCCTTGGCTAAGCAAGCGCCTCAGAGTAATTGGCAAACCTGGGAGAACAATTATGAAAGTTGTGCTTTGTGGGTGGGCAGAGAGCAGGCGCTGTTATAGGTTGCCTAGCAACCGACAGGCACTGGGGGATAGCCGGGGATGAACAGAAATGTTGGTGCTGCCACTTTGGGGGAAAAGTAGACAAGCGCTCGGCTAGAGAAGCTCCTTGGCTTTTGGAGGAAACACAAAAGACTTTCCTCTTCTGCCTTTGTGCCTCGCCTGGCCGCCCTTCTCTAATGCCTTTTCCCTTGATTCTGAAACAAGTTGTCTTTTTGCCTCCTTTGTCTGAGTTTTTCTGGCAAAAATGAAATTGGATCACAAAAAAGAAAAATATTGGTAGAGCGGGTTGTCAGGCGCCGTGGCTCCAAGACGCCACTTTTAACTGGCGTGCCTTTGTGCTCTGTTACACGCAGTGGCTATCAGCACTGGTCTGCAGATGGCCTCCTTTATATGTTAGCGACGACTCACGGCCGGGTATCACCACCCTCGCCTTCTTGCATTCTCTCAAGTAGACCAAAGACAGATCGTGCCCCTCTGCGCACACATGGAAGCAGATGTCATAGACTGTTAGCAAGATGGAGACCTCCCCTGCCCTCGGACCTAGAACCTTCTAGACCCTTTGTACACTGATGTTGGCTAGCCACAAACTTTGGGGGGGACCAGAATCTTCTTTCCAAGGTCTCGAAGGTAAATTGGCCAAATGCTGGCCATACCTGGGACCTCCCAGTACCGCCTGCTGTGTGAACAGCCTGCTGTCTGCAGCCACCCCCGGCTTCGAGACAGTGTGTTGACTCTGTGTCTCCTCCCCGTGTGTAGAATCAGGAGTCAGGCTGAAGCGGTGGCTCACATGGCATTCCTGGGCGCCCAAAGTACTCTTGAAGCCTCTTTCCAAGCCCACTGCCACCGTGTGTAGGAAGAGGGCTGCAGGCATCTGCTTACTCTTGGTCTGCTTTAAATGTTTCCTCTGCACTGGACTCCAGACTTTTTAAAAAGTTAAAAAAAAAAATAGTAGATCATCTCCGGGGCCTATCCTAACAAACATTTTCTAGGTCTGTTAAGAGTTATTTCCAAATATTACCTTTGTGCGTTGCTTTACAATTTATTTACTAAGCACTTTCAGATTATTTCATTTGTCTTATAACCCGGTGAAGTGAAAAGACAGTGTGAAACCCTTATCATAAATGAAATGACACCCAAAGAATGTCCACAAGGTAACTGTGCTGGCCAGGACCAAATGTAAATCGTAGTAGTCCACTGCCCTGCCCAAGTCCTTGCCTTTCCACCTTAGAAGATGGTGGACCAAAATAATGAGATGTCGCCAAAGAAAATGAAGTCCAGGTTAGGGTTATCACACCAATTACTATTGAGTGCATACCGAACACCTGAGGAAGTGTGAACCCATCTCCCCTAAATCACATACAGTGTTATAAACCATTATTACAGCAATATTTTTTTTTAATGCTGAAGGAAAAAAAAATACATTCTGAAATTCTGTGACATAGTATTCTCAATACCAATTTTGACCTGAAACTTTAAAAACTACTGTCATTTTGGATTCTGGATGCTGGCGTGCCAGCTTTGAAAGCCCCAGTCATTACTCCATTGGTGGGACCAGGTTGGATGGATCCTTTTAAAAACTAGGTTGACACCTGGGCTGGACAGGGCCATACACTGTTCTGAATTCTGTGTGGGTTGACTTGGTGTCAAATGCGTCTGTGGTTGAAGAACAAAGTAAGGTTGCAGATAGAGTTCTCAGAATCTGGTAAAGTGCTTGCAAAAGCCCACAGCAAGTACCTAACATCTGTAATGGTCTGTTCCCACTTATCTATACGAAAACATGGGTTTATCATTTTCTCTTCCTGTTGGCATTTCTTACTACACTGAATCTGTACAACATAATACCAGCCCTCAAAACACATCTGACAGGTTGCGTGCCCCTATAGCACTTAATCTCACAAAATTATTGAATGTCTGCAGATTTGGTTTAATGTTCACCGTGCTACTGACTTCCTGACATCACTCCTATCTACATTAAAAATCAGAGTATATCTCTGCGTCAACAGGCTCTTAACTTCCTTTACAATATAAAATAAAATCTCACTGTATTTCTGCTTTGGGAACTTGTGCAAGGATTATGAGGTCAGTGAAGCAACCTGGTGAGTAATTTTTAGACCCATCTACCACCAAAACTTTCTAGGATTAGCCCTGGGTTGACCTGCATCTAGAAAATTCCATTACTTGGTGAGTCACATCAGAGAGAAGGACCAGAATATTGAAAATAATAGCTAACATTTAGTAGGTGTCATTGATGTGCCAGAGACCTTACCCTCCGTATCTGATAGAATCCGCACATCACCTTGTGAGGTAGGAACATCAGCATATTTCACAAGTACAGAAGATCAGCGGTGTTAGCGCTGACTGATCAAAATGCGTGTAAGCTCAGATTCTGCTCTCCACCTGTCGTGCCTTTTGTGCTTCATTGTGAACAATTAGACTTTTTCTCTAGATCTTGTGATTTAAAAGTTTTTCATTCTCTATAATGAACAAAATGATCTTACTCAGTTGTGTCTTTCAAATCTTTGTACACTAGTCTTTTTTTCTTGAGCTAGTTCGATGTTTCCTGCCTAATAGCACCTGCAGGATTCAGCTGGGAGACATCTGTGGGCGGGAATAGCCACTGTTTCTTCAGGGCCGGGAGAGGGGTGGTTGTGGGGTGGAGATCTTCCGAGGAGGGAAGGGCTCAGATACACTCAGGAGTGGGTAAGGTGGATGACACCGAGAAAAAGGAAATGATGTTTGTAGACATGTGGGGGCAGTCAGTAATAACAACTCAATTCTCTGGAGTTGAACAAATGTCTCTGACACACGTCCCCCATTATATCATCAAAGAGAAAAATTGCACTGTCCCAAGAATCCTCTGGCCTCCATCTATTTATTCTCCAAACCCCTAGCAACCACTGGTCTTTTTAACTATAGTTTTGGCTTTTCCAGAATATCAGATAGTTGGTATCATACAACTTGTAGCCTTTTCAGGTTGTTTCCTGTCTGTTAGCAATGCACATTTAAGGTTCTCTGTGCCTTTCTATGGCTCCATAGCTCGATTCTGTGCTGAGTAATATTCCATTGTATGAATGGTCCATAGCTTCTCTGCCCATTCACTTACTGAAGCACTTTCTGGTTGCTTCTGAGTTTGGTCAGTTATGAATAAAGTGGAATAAGCATCCATATGCAGGTTTTTGTGTAAACTTAGGCTTTCAGCATCTCTGGGTAAATACCAAGGAGCACGGGTACTGGATTTTATGATATGTTTTCAGTTGTACAAAGCTGCCAAAAGTGACTACCATTTGCCTCCCCACCAATAGTGAAGGAGAGTTCCTGTTGTTCCATTTCATCAGTTTTCGATGTTGTCAGTGCTCTGGGTATTGACCCTTCTGATAGATGTATGATGGTATTTCACTTTAATGTACATTTCCCTCTGACACGTGAGATGGAGCATCTTTCTTACACCCATTGTTTTTTTTAAAAAAGATTTATTTTTTTTTATTTATACATACAAGCTGGGGTACAGGCCAGAGGCGTGGGGCGGCGAGAGGGTTCACCAGAGACAGAGCGAGTAGCAGAACAGGCAGATCGACGGAAATACACTGCTGAGGGGAGCAGCGGGCAAGGCAGGAGAGGTCTGCCGTGCCATGTGGGATTCTTCCCAGCTGGGCGTCTAACTCGCCGCTGCTGACAGCTCCACAGCGCAGCGCTCAACCGCTGCGCCTCCGGGGAGGCCCTCTTACACCCATTGTTATCTGTATATCTTCTTCAGGATGAGGTGTCTGTCCCGTTCGTTTGCCACTTTAATTGGGTGGTTGGGGTTTTTTTGTTTTTTAAGATTTATCTATTTATGTATACAAGAGCCGGGGAAAAGGCCAGAGGTGTGGGAGAGTGAAAGCATTCACCAGAGACAAAGGGCGGAGCAAAACAGGCAGATCCACTGAAATACACTGCTGAGGGGAGCAGTGGGAGAGACAGGAGAGGTCTGCTGCACCATGTGGGAAGCTCCCTGGCTGGGGATAGAACTTGTGCCTCAGTGGCTGCTGATAGCTTCATAGTGCTAAGACTTAACCCCTTGTGCCACCAGGGAGGCCCTTGGGTGGTTGGTTTTTATTGAGTTTCAAGAATTCTTTTTCAGGGTCCTCCCTGGTGGCCTAGGGGTTAAGTCTCAGTGCTGTCACTGTGACATCCTGAATTGGATCCCGGCCAGGGAGCAAACCCACTTAAGGCAGTGTTCTCCCAAACAGCCAAGAAACATAGGACTCAAATTAGTTACTCCTCCTCTTATGTCTTGTTATTCTCTAGTTGTCTAATTTTGCTTTAAAGGCCTTTGCTTGATCGTTGTCATTATTTTACACTGTATTTGTTTACTGTTACCCATAGGTTAACTAATGTTTCTGCTTTTCTTCCTGGTAGCCACATCTTTTCAAACAAATTCATCTTTCCTTCCTGAACTCTCTCCTCTTGAGTTACTACATGGAAACTTTATGTGTGCATTAAGTTTTCCAAACCAATGTCTACAATGAAATTGGTTTTCCTAAACTACCTTTATTTTTGCCCACATTTTAGAGTGATAATATAACTGGATTGAATGCTCTTTTGAGTTATTTTTTCCCACTTCTTTAAGGGATTTTTCCCTTGGCTTTCGAATCAAGTTTCTCAAGAAACTGCTATAATCATCCTTTTATGTAAAATCTATCTTGTCTCTGACTGCTTTTAAGATTTCCTTTATCTTTTGATGTTTCATAGTTTTGCTACAATGTATAAATAGGTATGGATTCATTTTTATTTAGTCTTAGCAGGGTTTGCTATACTTCTTCAATCTGAAGATCTGATCTTTCAACAATTATCTAAAGTTATTGGCTCTTATCTCTGTGCATACTGGCCCTTGCCATTTCTGCTCCCCTTTTATACTCTTGATAAATGTTAGACCCTCTTCATCTTCATCTTATTTTTCACTGCTTCACCTCCTAATTTTATTATACCTAATCTGTTTAGATCTCTTCACTACTACTTCATTAACGTTGTTTTCAGCTGTAATTGAAGTGCCATCTTATTCATTGACTTTTTAATATCAGCAAGTATATTTTTCTCTCTGGGTTCCCAACATAGAGTGTGCGCCACGTTTCACAGCTCAATCCAGAGTCAGGCCGCCTGGGTACAAGCTCCTGCTCTCCCTGGCTATCTGTGAAACCACAGTGCTTCCGTTTTCTCCTCTTCCGAATGAAGGCGACAACAGCATATAGACATCCAACAGCTAGAATGAGGATGAACAGGATCAAAATACATACGGGGGTTAAAGCATTGCCTGGTACAGAGTAGGTGGTGTGCGTTGACTGCTATTGTGAGATCTGTTTTCTCTTGCTTTATGGGGTTTTTTCTTTGTTTTACTTTCACATCATTTTAGATATACTTATTTTTTAAATTACCAATTATCTGAAGTTCTTGAAAATCTGTTCCTATTTTGTGTTGATTTTTACTCATAAGAGATTGGGAAGATTTTCTGCTGTGTTTTGGAATGTGGGCTTGTAAGTGTCTCTTCATTAGGCTTCATCTGTATAATCATTTGTGGTCTGCATGGACTTCTGTGCCTCTGGGTAACTAGTTTGCCAGTCTCTTTAAAGGCTTAGAACCTGCAGCATTTTATGTTACCATCTTGATCTGGGGTAGGGCAGATTCTAGGCATTGCAGTGGCTAGAGATCAGGTAGGAGAAAAGAAGCATCCAGAGAGATTGAAAATAGAAAGAAAACCAAGGTTTAACAACACAAGTCAAGAGAAAATATTTCATCTCTCAGGGGCCACCAGGAGGCAGGGGAAGTCATATGCTCCTGGGGAGGTCAAAGATGTTTCCACTGGATGTGACCATGTGGAGATTTGTGATGACTTTGATTTCCATATAATGGTATCAGCCTTGCTGAAATGATGCAGCCAGTTGAAGCTTAAAGGGATTCTTTGTGGTATTGCAACAGTTATAACCAGTGCAGTAAGGTAAATAAAAATAAAAGACATAAGGACTATAAAGGAAGAACTAAAACTAACTATATTTGCAGGTGACATCATTGTTTTTACAAAATCCTAAGGACTATAAATAAAATGCCACCAAGAACATCAAATACCTAGAAATAAATTTAACAAAAGATGTGTAAGGCATCTTCACTGAAAACTGCATGAAAGCACTGCTGACAGAAGTTAAATGTATAAACAGATGTGCGATGTGTTCATGAATGGGAAGATTAAATATTAAGTCATTTCCTCATTGATCGATGTCATTACAACTCCAATCTAAATTCCAGTGGGGTTTGTTATAAAAAACAACAAGCCGATTCTAAATTTTTATTTCAATATTCAAGCTTAAGAATAGCCAAAATAACTTTAGAGAACAAGCTGATTCCAGAATTAATGTAGATACATAAAGGACCTAAAATAGCCAAGACAGTTTTGAAGATGAGGACTTGCACAGCCTGACTTCAAGACCCACTTTAAAGGTGCAGTAATACTGTGGTATTGGCATAAAAATAGATAAGTTGATAAATAGATTAGTATAGAATACAGAAATGGACACCAAAATAATCAAATGCAATTCAAAGGAGAAAAGACATTCTTGTCAATAAATGGTGCTGAAGCAATGGAATGTCCGTGCAGACTGGGGTGGCAGGGAGAGGAGAGAATAAACGAACCTGTCCTGCCTATTTCAGGCTGTAAATAAAATTTCAGATGGGTGATAGACTTAAGTAAAAAAGCTAAAACAATGAAGCTGTGAAAAAGAATCGTCATGGACCTCATTGTAAGCAGATATAGGAGACTGGACTTGAAATGCATGTGAACGTAAAATTTATTTTTAAATTGATACATTTTTGGACTTCAGAAATATTTTAGAAATTCACGCCATCAAAAAACCCCACTCAGGGATGAATGAGGAAGGCCTTTCAAAACAAGATTTCACGCGCAGAAGCTCTAAGGGGAAAACGCGCAGCTTGGGGAGTTTCCCTCCTTCCCCCTAAAGAAACAAGAACTGTGAAAGGTCATAACTTCAACAAACTGGGAGAATGTTTGCAATATAACTGTAACACATGAGAGACACTGTGTGGTCAGCAGAGTGCTGACTTCCATGTCCTACCCTGGACCCCAGATGCGTCCCCAGGGAGAATTCAGGTGGCGGGCGGAATCAAGTCTGCTGATCAGCTGACCTTGATGTGGGGAGATGCTCCAGGAGCTCCCTCTGCAATCACAGAGGCACCTACAAGCGGAAGAGGACTTGGACACCTTGGAGATGGAGGGATGGATACACCAACCGAGGGATGCAGGTGGCCTCTAAAAAATGGGAAAGGCCAGCAGTGGATCCTCCCGTAGAGCCTCCAGAAGGAACACGTGATTTTAACCCAGCAAGACTCACTTCAGATTTCTGATCTCCAAAAGTATAAGAAATTGGTGGTGTTTAAAGCCACCCAATTTGTGGGTCTTCATTGGAGCAGCAAGAAAAAAGCTAATGCACACTGCCTGTCAGTAAGACGGCCTAAGAAGCGAGGTCGTCCCATCAGTGCTGGGTCTCCTTCCTCCCAGGGCACCCTGTGACTTGGCGACATCCACAGTTGTGGATGTCCACATAGAACATGCTTCTCAGTGCATTTTATTATTTTTTTTAAAGATTTATCTTTATTTATGCATACAAGAACTGGGGTATAGGTCAGAGGTGCTGGAGGGAGTGAGAGGATTCACTGTAGACAGTGTGGGGAGCAGAACAGGCGGATCTACTGAAATACAGGGGAGACAGGAGAGCTCTGCTGTGCCATGTGGGAAGCTCCCTGGCAGGGGATCGAACTCTTGCTTTAGTGGCTGCCAGTAGCTTCATAGTGCTGAGACTTAACCCCTTGCGCCACCAGGGAGGCCCCTTGATGCACTTTCTTTCTGGATACAAATACTTAGAGCTGTCAGCTTTGGATTGAAAGAAATTAGCACTGCGAGTCCAAAAAAAGGCAGAAAAGTGAGATGTGCTGCTTAAACACTATAAGATACTGACACAGTGTTCTCTTAAATGCTACTTTCTTTTTTTTTTCTATTGTTATTTATGTCTTTTACATTTTGTATTCCCCTTGGGCAGCCCACCACCAATTCACCCATGATCCATCTCCATGGTCCCCTGTATTCTCCTCTCTTCCATTTTGTGCCCTTATCCTCCCCTCCCCCCACCCCACCCCACCGCTGAGTGTCTCTCTCCCACCCGGCCTCCCTATAGTCCTGTTATAAGTGAAACCATTCGATATTTTTCTTTTTCTTTCTGGCTTATTTCACTGAGTATGATTCCCTCTAATTCCATCCATGTCGCTGCAAATTGCATGTGTTTATCTTCTTTCCATGCTGAATAGTACTCCATTGTGTATATGTACTACATCTTCTGGATCCAATCATCTATTTTTGGACATCTGGGTTGCTTCCATACCTTTGCTATTGTGAATAGTGTCCGCAATGAACATACGGGTGCATGTATCCTTTCGGATTAGTGTTTTTGTGTCCTTTGGGTAAATTCCCAAAAGTGGTATTGCTGAGTCGTATGGGAGCTCCATGTTTAGCAATTTGAGGAATCACAGTACAGCTTTCCATAGTGGTTGGACCAGTTCACATTCCCACCAGCAGTGTAGAAGAGTTCCTTTTTCTCCACATCCTTTCCAGCATTTGTTGTTGCCTGTATTTTTAATATGTGCCATCCTCTCAGGTGTGAGGTGGTATTTCATAGTGGTTTAGATTTGCATTTCCTTGATTATAAGTGATGTTGAGCATTTTTTCATGTATCTGTTGGCCATTTGCTTTTCTTCTTTGGAGAAGTGCCTTTTGAGCTCTTCTGCCCATTTTTTGACTGGGTTATTGGCTTTGTTTTTGTTGAGTTGTGTGAGTTCCTTGTAAATTTTTGTTATCAGTCCTTTATCAGATGTACTGTGTGTAAAAATCT